>JAWWEU010000081.1:4553199-4633073 GCA_035583155.1 Acropternis orthonyx | reverse complement strand
CTGACTTTACACTGACCAAATTGGAACTCTCTTGTAGGGTGCTAACCCAAGAGTTCCCCAACGTTGCTTTAATAAATCCCTCGGCTGCATGGAGATCCAAATTGTCTTTGTGCAGTTTTCTACGCCTTTTTGGGGGCACGAATTCTCGGCATCAAGCTCACCATTGAAATTCTACTTTTGTTGCAGATTTCTTTGTGAGTTTCACTCCTCCCCTCCATGAAAGCATCTTGCAAATCCCAGAAAAGAAACTTCGATTGTCACAAAATTATCCCTCGAGACTATTAGAAGGAAGAGGAAAATCTAGGAAGCTAAGAGGTTGTTGGCTAAAGCCAAGGATGGGGAAGTGGAAGGAAGCATGAGGGCATGTAGAGCCTATGGGTCCTTGGCCAGAGCTGGAGGGCAGGCAGGGAAATCTTTCCTGGTGGTTTTATAAATTGTTCCACAGGTAAACAAACATTAAGGAAAGGAAATCAAGTGTTGAGCTTGCTGCCTCACTTGTCAGCAGCCAAATTTCTGTTGAGAGCAGCTGGAAGCCAGGGAGTAAAAGACTGGACTACACTTTTCATTCATGGTCAATTCTAAGCTAGTCAGTCTAAAGCTGAATAAAATCTAAGGATTATTAAAAACGGAGCAATCCAGGGAGAAAAAAGTACTCCTGATTCATTTAAGCATCTTTAAAAATACCCCCAAAATAATTTATGTTACTCACAGTCTCAGGGAGGATAGCCTACAAAGTACAGTTGAGATGTGTTTAGTTTTTTTATGTGACCTGGTCTAGATGGAGCAATTTGACTAAGAGAAATAAAAAATGTTAATGCAAAACCCTATTTGCCCTTTTTGTCATAGTACAAACAGAGTACAATTTTGGCCTTTTCTCAAGACCTGAACTACCTACAAAATGTTGTGATATTTAATATCTCTTGAAAATTAAAATTTTTCTTATCCTTTGGCTGCCTGAACACCAGACAAAAACAATGAAATCACCATCATTGAAGAGTAATAATATAAATTAAAAACCAGAAACAAATAAACAAATAAGCATTCATGATTTGTTCTTTCAGCTGTCAAAATTACTTTCTATGAATTATTTCTCAAATACCAAAATGTGTAGGAAATAGATTTCCAAAGTAAGGTTGCTTTCTTCCAAATGTGTTTCCTCTTTAGGAAAACTCATTGTGAATAGAATGGGAAACAAGGTTATTGTCAAAGATATTCTCTCTCCTTTTCTTGCTGTTACAATCACTCCAATTCAATCCCAGTTAATGAATAAAAGTTGTTCTCAGTTATTTGCTTTTCTGGATTCATGATGTGTTACAAAAAGAGGTGAAAAACATTGACTATTAATGCATTCAGCTTGACCAAGGTAATCAGTATGATCAGAGTGGCCAGGATTACCTCATTGCTTTTTTTGCTTGTTTCTTTAGTTTGGAAGATTGCAATTCTTGACTGCTATAACTGTCCCTTTGATTTAAAAAGGTTTTCATAACATGTACAGAAATTATCTCCCAAGAAACTGGAATAAAAGTTATTTACTGCATGAGAAAATCCTTAGCCTAAAGGAAAAGCTGAGTTGTTTTTATTGTCTTCAGTGAAGGTGATTTTTGTACACCTTGGCATCTTATTCAGTGATAACATCCAATGCCTGGAGGAGCAAAGTTAGGGACTCTGGACTGATCCAGATGTTTTTATCTCCAGTATTTATTTCAGGAACCGAGAATATCAACATAGGCCTTGGAAATCTGCACCAACTGCACTGCCCAGAGTTTCTATGGAACATTTGGGCTCTGTTGCAGCTTTCTACATCTGAATTTCCAGAAGACAAGGAAAATCTTTCTAGATCTGATAAAGGAATGATTTAGTTCAAAGCTTCTGTAGAACTGTTCTATTCTTTCCTCGGAAGTGTTTCTGTATTTTGAGGCAGATGATTTAATTAAACCAAACTGACATTTTCTAAATTACCTTTAAGACAGATATTAAAATAACTTTTTTTATATTAACATATGTAACTTCTTAATCATAGAATAATTCAGGTTGAAAGGGAACTCATGACATCTCTAGTTTAACCTGTTCCTCAAAATGGGTCAGTCATGAGGTCAGGGCTTTATCCAGGCAGATATCCAAGGACAGAGACAGCACAACCTCTTCAAGCAACCTGTTCTGATACGTGACTGTCTCAATCCATTTGGGCCCCTTTTTGTTTTAATTTATGCTCCTTGCCTCTTGTCTTCCACTGTAATAATGAAAAAAAGAAAGACAAAAAATATTGTGTTACCAGAATCATTGAATGCTTTGGGTTGGAAGAGACCTTAAAGCTCATCTCATTCCAGCCCCCTGCTGTGGGCAGGGACACCTTCCACTAGCCCAGGTTGCTCAAAGCCCCATCCAACCTGGCCTTGAACACTTTCGGGGATGGGGCAGCCACAACATCTCTGGCCATCATGTCCAAATGCCTCACTATCCTCACAGGAGAGAATTTCTGTTTAACATCCAGTATAAATTTAGCCTCTTTCAGTTTAAAGCCATTTCCCCTTGTCTAATCCCTCCAGGCTCTTGTCTAAAGTCCCTTTCCAGATCTCTTGTAGTCCCTTTAGGTACTGGAAGGTGCTCTAAGGTCTCCCTGGAGTCTTTGATTCTCCAGGTGAACAACCCAAACTCTCTCAGCCTGTCATTAATTGGAAAGGTAAAAGGCAACCCCCAAATGACTCTGCATGAGGAAAGCACACATTACACCTTCTTCAGCCCATTTAGTCTACCTGTCTATAGAAGCCTAAAAGAAACCTCTCCCAGGTGTGATTAACACCATCCAGTGTAGCTCCATTGAGATTCCCAAGGGAGACAGACCCTACACCCTCTTTGCAATCAACAAGTGTGGACACAGAGCAGCTAAGGATGAATAAACAGAGATTAAGACACACCAAGTATTGGAAAATTCAACTGATTTTTCTCATTGCCTGTAAAGGTAAACTTAGTGTGAGATAAATCCCACCCTTCAAACTGGGATTTGCATCTTACAATTCCCGGCAATGGGGAATGAAGGGAGCAAACAGTGTGGAGATTCACAAAACAAAATACAAAGACCTGCTAAAGCCAGTTAGCATTCATCCAGGAAGGCACTTTGGATGGGATTCATCTCACCTCAGTGCAGACATCCTGGAGTTGTAGACATCTCCACCAGTTCTCCACGTGCCTGCAGAGACCCCTTTTCACATTTATTTCAGGATGAAATGCCAGTTGACTATAAATGATGACCTGAGATGTCTCAAGTGCGACGAGATAAATTCAGCTCTTTGCATTCATTACACCTACTCTTCTCACTGCCTCATCTAATGAACAACTGCTAAACTTCCAAAGATTGGTAATTCTACAATCACTGGTGGGACTGGACAAACATTAGTCACCAGCAGACTGTGAACTCATAGAAATTCTAGGATTGCCTATTACATTGTGTTATTAATGACTACTTCCAGCACAAGCCTTCTTAGCAATTAGTGAAGCGTTAAGTAACATTTTCTTTTGCCTGGTAAGGGGGCACTAATTTTCAGCTACTTTGCTATCATAAATAATTTAAATCTGTGCAGAGATCACTTTCTGTAAGTGCTTGAGCAGCCAATTGACAAGTTGTCAAATGGCCAGTTGCAAGCACAGAGGAAGTGCAGAAACTCTGTGGCAGCACTAGAATTAATCTGAGAGAAAAGAGCTGAAAAGCTTTTAAAGACCGTGGACTAGTCCATTGCTGCAGGAGTTGGGATGGGTTAGATATAATCACCTAGTTATTAGCACAAGCCCATGAACTTCAACTAGTAGTTTCCTTTGGCTAAGGAAATAGCTGAAGCATGGAAATGAACTGTTGGTCATCAAGAGACACAAAAGCCATCAAAAGCAGAACAAGATTGTAAATATCAACAGCAAGAGTGAAAATGTATTCTGAGCAATCACCAAACAGGTATTCCCTACCCATCCCTGTCCCTAAGCACAGTGAGTGTGACAGAAAGATTGGTTGGAAACTCCATGACCCAACACCAGGATGCAGGACCATCTCTCCGACCTCTGAGGAACCCAGGGAGTTGAGAAGACCCAAAGGAACCCCCACAGCCCAGGACTATGCATAGCATGGCTGGAGCTGCCTTACAGGAAAGTCCTGTAACTTATAAAACTGCATTTATTGATGATTAAAGTGTGATGATAACTGAGGCCATTGATCCCCCACACTGTGGTCTTATATGGTGACAATTGCACAGAGACCTGAGCTAATAAATTCTTTCCTATGCTGTTCCTAAGAAGACTGACCAAATGCTGGACAGATGACAGGGCAATAAACTTCAGGTGTGGAGTTTTACAAAGGAAAGAGAAAAGACAGGTCAGGACTCAGCCCTCTCCTATCTGGACTATAAAATTGAATATATCTTGATCTAAAAGTGCCATACCAGGAAATATCAGCTGGTCTGAGAGCAGATTTAAGAAACGTGGACAGGCAGTGTGAATTGCTCATTTTTCAGCACCAGGAAGTGGGGAAGAGGAGGATGAAAAGAAGGAAAAAGGGTAATTCATTCCTTTCACCAAGTTTGGCAGGCTGGTTCCTGCTAAAGGGGCAACAGTGGAAGGGAGGAGCATGTGCTGCAGGTTACACTCAGCTGCCAGGAAAGGGACAAGTTGTGGTTTTTAACCATATATTTTCTATAGTGCTGTGCTGAACCACCTGCAGATTTTATGGATATTCAAGCCTGTGCTACAGGTGGAATCAAAATTGTCTTCACAATTAAGGAATGAGAGCTATGCCCTCGCTACCTCTGATATGCAAGAGGTTAAGGACATCCATGTAAGAGCTGCAGCAATTATTAACTTGTGGGTTTTTTGCATTTAGGATTTAGGGCTTTAAAGGCCTGACTGAAAATATATCAGATTGTTTGCTTTGTCCCATGTAATCAGTGGTTCAAATGTGGTTAATGTGAACGATGGTTCTATAAACTTTTATCTCATCTTAATATGACTTGATTACAAGAAACAAAAGCTATGGAAACCCAGTGAAGTAGATAGTTTGGATAAAATCTGGGATAAAACTTGGGATAAAACACAAGAGAAACATTTTCCCAAGATCATAACAAAAGTCAAATGGTCCATGAGATAAAAACCTGAAAGAAACTTCTCACCTGTTATTAAAACAGAGTGAGAAATTTTTTAACATGCATTTTTCCAAAACCAAACTTATCTTGAGTATACAATCTAAATTTTAACTTTGATTGCCAGAAGTTTAGTGGTTCCATAATTTAATGAAATTTTCAAATTATGTGGTCTTTTGTCTGACACAGTTTTCTACACAGAAACATTTTTCTAAATAAATTAAAATATAGCTAATCCTAAGTCGGTTCTGAACAAACCGTTTGCATTAGGGATGTCATTTAATAGTGTCATTTAATAATGACATACCTAATGTCATTATCAGCTTCCTCACTTTTCATACTGAACTTCACCATTTGCCCTTTTCATCCTACAGAAAGAAATACAAATTTCAAGGAGCTCTTCTCCATGGATATGGAAAATTATCTCAGATCAAGTCAAATGATTACAAAGAAATCCAAAATGTAGTACAGCAAAGAATGAAAACGTATGAGACATTGGAAAGGAACAGCACCCGTACCACGGGAGGAACCTCCAGAGCACCTGGTTCTCTGAGGTCGCTGTACAGGTCACCTCCACAGTTTATCATCCTGATAAAACACCCTCATATTGCACTTAAAACAGTGAAAACACCAGCTCAATTCCACTTACAGTCATTTCTCTAGAGGTTTACCTGTTGTGTCTGTGGTGAGCTGAACACACGTGAGCCACTCCTACCAGACAACATCCATTGCAGCTGCATCAAATGCAAACCTGAAATGTTTAATCTCTTCTGCTTCATATCAATACAAAGACACCTGCTTTTGTGAGTTTCAAGGATTGTCATCTTTTCTATTGCCAATTCACGACAGTAAAATATATATTCTCCTCATTTGTTAATTTTGTTAATCAATATTCACTTATACACTTATTCACTGCCCCACAATTTATCTATGTATGCATATGTATTTATCTATGTATGCATACACCAAACACAGTCCAAATATATATATTCCACAAATAAAACAGATTTAATTAAGTCTTATTCACAAAAAATATTCTATTTAATCCATTCTTAAATTTCAAAAAAAGAATGTTAATCTGTATCAGAACAATGTTACTAAGCATAAACCTCTGTAAGAGAGAGTAATGTTATAAAACTAAGCTTATTGAAATGTTTTTGTCTTTACTTTGAAATAAATATTATAATGTAAAAGTCTGAACTTTATATATAAAATATATGCATCTGCAATTTTCATGTACAGGAGAAAAACTTCTTTATATACTTATTCACTCTTTTAATATTCTACTTTTGACCCTACTTAACTTATTTCAGCAAAATAACAGCCAAAAACATTGGGGAAGCTCCTGTGCAAACTTACTGCACTGGAATAAATAAATATTCACTCCTCCCCACTTTCGTTTTTTTACATTCCACTCAGGAAAAAAATTGCTGCTCAGTCTTTTTAATGTCTTTAAGGCAAATAAAAGGTCACTGAATCCTATAGAAGAGTCTACCACAAACCACCTTTTTCCTAAGAAGAGAAAGTGCAGTAAACCACAGGACTTACATTTTTTTCCATCCCTCTAAGTGAAGGTTCAAGGAGTCACTTCTTTCTCTGCAAGGGAAACATCTCAGCCCAGTTATCTCCCAAGAAATAGTTGGGAAAACCTCCTCACTGCCTTTATCATCCCTATCTCCCCTTTCAGCAATGCCTCACCACTCTGGAGTTACTTTTTTCTTCAGGAACTGTGCTATTTGTACATGGGGGTGCTGAGGGAGTGTCTATGTGAGCCATCAAAATAACTGATGTGTTTACACAAGGTCTCATGGGAAAGGCAGAAACCTCAGCAAGCAAAGCTGGGGAGGCTCCAAGATGAGCATTTCTTCACAATCTTGTTTCATCCCTGGATTTCTGAGTGTCTTTCACAGAAAATCAGGAGTGAAGCAGAACAAAGTAAATGGGAAATGCAGAGGAAAATGCCTTTTTCAGCCTCACAGTGAGAGCTGTCAGAACTATAACAGATTGTTTATAAAAAGGCATTGGCCTTTATCTTTTATTTCAGTATTTCACTTTCAGTTCTCTGCTTTAGTGCAGTCCAAAAACATATGAGGCCAAATCTATAAATTAAGCTGAAATACCGTGACTGAAGCTGGGTAGGAGACTGTAAAAGTGGTGGCCGTTACCTCTCAGTATCCTTGTGTGCATCCATGTGTATGTGTGCACGCCTGTGTGTGCAAATATATATAAATAACATGCCAGTGTGCATATATGTTTCATAGATATTCCTATGAATATCCATAGATATATATCCATAGATATTCCTATTCCAGGGTTGTTCAGCCTGAAGAAGAGAAGGCTCTGGGAGACCTTAAAGCACCTTCCAGAGCCTAAAGGGGGCCTACAGGAAGGCTGGAGAGGGACTTTTTAGAAGGGCCTGTAGGGATAGGACAAGGACGAATGGCTTTAAACTGGCAAAGGTCAGGTTTTAAATTAGATATGAGATAGAAATTCCTCCCTGTGAGGGTGGGGAGGCCCTGGCACAGGTTGCCCAGAGAAGGTGTGGATGCCCCATCCCTGGAAGTGTTCAAGGTTGGATAGGGCTTGGAGCAACCTGTGATAGTGGAAGGTTCCCTGCTGTTGGAACAAGGTGATCTTTAAAGATCCCTTTCAACTCAAATGATGATATGATTCTGTGATTTATACTGATTGTATATAGGTGACGATATAGGCAAGGAGTGGGTGAGAAGTCTGGAAGAGTTCACTCACTTCTGAGATCTGCAGCTCCTTCCTGGCTGAAGCCACTGCTGGGGAGGATGGGAGTGAGACTTTGTCTTTGCAGCTTTGTCTGCACTCCTAGAAAAATGGGACAGGGCTTGTTCTCCTGCCCTGAAGCTAAAGAGCGCAGCAAACTTCTGTCCATAAAACTAAATTTTCTTGTCCTTCTAAAACAGGGAGGGGAAATAAGCCCCCCTCTCCAAGAAGAGACTCCTACAATTTTAGAGGATCCTGCAGAACCAGGATTTCGCTTCCTGTGTGTACTCATTTCTCCACATGGTTTTGCTTAAGGACAGAGAGAACAACCTCACTTGCAATTAGTCAGATCCAAAGGATCCTGAGTGTAGTATTTCTGAATTACTTAGGCTGCTCAACTTTTTAAGACAGAAGGAAGCTGTCGTCTTTGCATCAAACATTGGCTGCACTAGAGAAAAATTAGTTATCAGACACTAAAGAGAGAAGTTAAGGCTGATACAATCATCTCAGATAACACTTCACTTTCAGGATGTCTAATATTGCACTGATTAAAACTAGATGAATCAAAGGAAAGAAATACAGCTGATCCCTCTGTATAATATAAGATAGTACCTCTCCAGCAAGGGAATTAATTAAAAACTGCTTTGACCGAGAAGATACTAAATACAGGCAGGATCAATACAGTATTTTTAACCCCATCTGCATTTAGTCCTTGGCAGCTTTGAGGTAGAGGTTGAGGTAGAAGAGAAAGGTAAGTAGTCCTGCAATATTCTGCGTAAAAATTCTATGCTATTTTCTGTTGAATATGGGTTGGTTGACAGTTTCCCCCTATCTTTAAAGTTACCTTCTTTCAAAGCATGTAGTACTGTGAGAAATGGGGGGAAAGAAGTCATGATGGAACACTAGACGTGTTGGTGGAAATTTGCTGTCTTTTGGCGAAAGCTTTGGTTCATTAAGCTCTAAATTTAATGAGTGTTGCTGTGGAAAGTTAAACTGTCTTGGATGCTTCGGACAGGGCGCTGCACAGAAAGTTTGGTTTCAGTGGAAGACACACATGTAATGATCAGGAAGACCATCCACAAATGAACGTGGGAAATCTCATGACAGGTTAAACAGATAGAAGATTTATTAATCCCTCTGACTTCAGAATTGTCACTTACTATCACACTCAAAGTAACATCGCGTACAGAAAGTAGCATGTTCAGATCAGTCACATTAATCTCAGACCTCAGGACACAAGCTCAATTCATATTATCTCTTTTCCCTCCAAGCTATCTGTCTGTCATAGGCCCTGTGTAGCTTTTAAACCGTCTGACATTAATTTTATGCACCTTGAGCAGTTTGAAGCTTAGATACCCATGAAGGTGGGTAAAGTTCACCTCCTTTGTGCAAATACCTGCACATTGAATTCATAGGTAAGGAACAGATGAATAATAAGAGTAGATTTTAAAATATATTTATGCCCCCCAAAGACATATATGGATGCCAAATAGGTATTTAAGTGTCTGAATGGCATTGCAATCAATGTGACACTTTTAAGGATGCCACTCTAAAGTGTCTTTAGCACCAGTTACAGAGACAGGTTTCCTATCCATCTCCAGTGCTAATTGCAAATTACATTTCACCCAAAGTTACTTACATTTCATCCAAAGTTAGAGATGAAAAGCAGACTTGAAACAGCAGCTTGGCTTCCTCAGTATTAGTTATTCTCCTCTGCTTTGGGGGAAAGATAACCTGCAGTTTCTAGAGGCAAGAAGGAACTACTGTCATCTCTGTGTGAAGAAAGCAGGAATGGCACCTCATGTTTATCTCTGACTTCCCCAGCTCCTTGTGCTAACCCTGAGATGGGCAAGTTACTTGTCAGCTCTGGCCTGAATTCAGTCAGAGATAAGCTCAGCTTTCAGTAATTAAAGACATGCCTGGGTGTTTCCAAAAAAAAAAAAAAACAAAAAAAAAAAAAAAAAAAAAAAAAACAACCACACACAAACAAACAAAAAAAAAAAAAACCAAAAAACCCCACACAAAACAAAACACCTCCACATTTAGTTGAAGGTGAGAGAAAAGCGGCTCTCTGGACTCCCCTGACTGTGCTGATGAAACCTTCCTCGAGTATAAACAGGAATATGGACAAGTCCCACCTCCTGTTAAATGTTCGGGGCAAGAATAGACATTCCCTGCTGGACAGGGAAGGGTGAGGAACCTTTGGCATTGAGTTTTCCTTCCCTGTCCAAAATTAAATCCCCATTTTGCCCTCTGGACTCACAGCAAGGCTGTTTGAGTCCCCTCCACTCCACCAGGAGGAAAAGTGAAGAACCTCCACACTCAGCAAATTCAAGTCAATGAGAGCAGCTGGAGGGACATAAACTTCAAATTAAAAGAAACTTAAAAAAGCAGAAATGTAAATGCTGCTATCACAAAATATAAACCTTAATAAATGAAGAAAAGCTGAAAAGGTATCCCCAATTGTAAAAAAACCCATATGGAAATAGGGTATAAAAATCAAGGTGTCTAGGGGGAAAATGTGGAGAGGTATTTAAAAAGCTGAGCAATATCTGCATTTACAAATTATACAGAAATGGCTTCATGGAAGCAGGCAAGTATTTGATATTAATGGATATTTGAACTTAAGAAAAATTAATACTTAAAGACAAGTGAAACATTCATGTGATGTATGTTTGCTATTAGAAGAGAAGAATATTCATTAAATATAAAGTATTTTAATCTACAATAAAGCTGGTCTTTAAGTGAGATTCAAATTGCCAGTCAGCTTTACCCTCCACAGCGTAGCAATAACTTTGAGGTAGGGAATGGTTCTTTAAAACAACTACAAAATAATTTCCTCCCTTAGTAGTTTTAAAAATAAGCACCAACTCGTTTCTGTGTGATTCCTGACAATGCTATAATTGGTATGTGTGTACACACCTATCTGTTTAGATAAATGATGCTGTTTTATAGCCATTTAAGAAGTAAGAAATGGAAGGTAGATCGTGAAAAATTATCTATCAGCTGCAGCAATCAGTATCTCACCAGGTTTCTGCATTGGTTTCATCACTATAGTAACAGGGACACAATAGCAAACACAAAGCAGCTTTAATTGGGAGAAAGCAGATGAGTTGCATGAATGCAATAATTTTTTAATGTATTTCTGGAATATCACAACGTCACCAGATTTAGTAAATATTGGTTTCCGGCCTTTTCTGGGAAGTTCGATGTGATTTGGAAATCTGAACTGTAAATTCTTTTCACATTTCACTATCATCTTGTTTTAAGGACACAATGTGGGGTTTCATGTAATAAAGATGCATCAATCAGAACCATTTCAGCTGCATGATGTGGGAGCAAGGAGATGAAAACCAAATAGGAAGTGTTAATGTCTAGTGTGTAAAATAGATCTGAATCTTCATCTGGGAAAGGAAAAACGTCAGTGTTGTGATATCTTTACTTTGCTGTTGTCTATCACATCTTAAAATTCTGTGACAGATTTCAGATATGCAATGCAGAATTATGCAGTCATTAATCAAAAGAAACCTTACACATTCTGAGCAGCACACCTATAACTAAAATAACAAATGACAGCTTTCCAATTGCAAGCATTGTGATTTCTACTGCCAGCCAGCACAGACTGGAACAAATTAATTTCGCAACTTTGGTGCAAGTAAAAAATTCTAGTTCATTTAGAATTGCTTAACTGACCCGGTTTTAAACAAATAAGTTAATGGTCATGTCACCCATCTTATGCTTTCTCTTTCCCAAAAAGAAGTCACCAGGATGAGATTTATAAAATAAAATTTCCATTTTTTGGAGATGCAATGTTGATTTTTTTTTTTTTTTTTTGGTCAATGAAATTACGGTATGAAAACAAACCTCCCAAGTGCTGTTTTTCAGCTCAGGAGTTACCTGTGCAATGTTCCCGTGCCCTGACAGAACTAGAACCTTTTCAGTGGTTTGGGGGGGGTGTTTTTTTTGCAACATTATTATAACACAAAGGAAACTGAGACCTTCTGGTCAAGAGGGGAAACCCTCGTAAATTGCTGTTTATGGAATTAGTGTTAATATACCGGGATTTGTAGCCCAGCCTGAAAGTGAGGGAATGAGGTTGCAGAGAGGCTTCCAGTGAGTTATGGAGGTCGTTCACTGCACAGACATTAGAATAGCTTTTATAATACATTACATTTTGCTGCTTTATTTTAAAAGAATAGCTGAAGCCATTTTCTGATCCACATAACAGTGAAGCCTTAAATGGTATAAAGTAGCTAATTGGCATTTTTGTCAAAATAAAGACCTAATATAAAGGAATCTCATTTCCGTTTATTGGAGAATGAAATTATCCTTAAGAAAAAATCATGGTGATGCAAAATTCAGATTCTTTTGAATGGATAATTGGCATTACAGAGTAACAGAAAATTGCTTTCTTTGTAAGTATGTATTAAAATTATTCTGTTACATACAGTAATCTTCAGCTTTCTAAATGGTCCAATGCACATTTCAATCAGGAAAATTTGCTTGCCATCTACTCAAATGGAAAAATATGGATTGCTCTTTTCTCTCTCCTCAGTGGCCTATCAAAATAATACCAAGAGAATTAGAGTAGTGAAGGAAATAACGTTAGAAAATTAATATTCCTAGTATTATTTCATCAGGGAGCATTAAGTATAACAAGAGATTTCCCTCACTATTTCAGACACTGGATATTTAGGTGTTGAGAAGCATTTTTTATCCATTGTATCTTTATTTTTAAGAAGAAGCAAAGCATAAAGATCTGATTATCTGATGTAAATCAGAGGTAGCTTTAGTGAGTTGAAGATACGACACTCTGGAATTAAGGTCCAGAAGGATCAGAATAAACTGTAGCCTTCAGAAGCAGCTGATTTTAAGGATCTAAATGCAGAGTACAGTGGATAAGCTATTTAATACATAATAACATGATTGACTAAAGCATCTGTTTGGCAGAGTACGGTGATTTAGAGACTTGTATTATTTATCAGACTGGAATAGCTGGGGAAAAAAAAAAAAAAAAAAGACTGTCAGACACTATCTAGAAAATGGGGCCCTCTTTTACAACTACAAAATAGCTGTGAGGGAAGATCTAAACCGGACAACCCCCAACAGCTCCGTATGCCAGAGGGGGCTCTTGGGACTGTGCCCTTTATTCTTTGCACCTTGTCTGCAGCAGAGGAGCTCGTCACTGCCTGCTGCCCTCAACAGTTTTCTGCAGGAATTTTCACTTTTCCCTTTGTCACCTTGATAAGAATAATTCTTCATCTATGACATGTTCCTGTGAGGTCTTTCTTCAGCATCTCCACCTCTAATTTTGTGGTTTCCTGTCCAGCAACGACCTCACTGGGTCTTGTAGTCTGTGGTAGAAGAGAGCTACCACTAGTAGAAGATAATATAGCACCTTTTATAGGATTTTTTTTCTCATTTTTGTGCATTTTCAGTTGATCTTTAAACTTCCTCTGTAACTGGAGTGTGAAAAGAGGCCAACTTCACAGCAAGTCATCAGTTTATTACCACAAGACTTTCCAATCCAATATGTCAAGAGAGTTGAAGAGCCCCAGTCCTTCTGATTTCAACTGAGCAGTTTCATTGCAGGTGGGATGTGTAAGTCCTCTAAATGAGGACCCAAATACCTGCTCTTTTGCATGGTCTGCCATTAAATCTGGAGACAGCAGTATACAATATGGAAGGATATTTTGTGTACAAGAAGCCACATTAATCATAGGATAACTATATGGGTATTTGCAAATTGAGGAATTATTGTCTCCTTTGAGCCAAAAAACAATTTAATTTATTGATACTAAAAAAGAATTAATTACCTTTTTTAATGTATGAGAATGCTTTCTTTCTTTTTTTTTTCCCCCAAGTTATGCTCATATGAAAATTAAGGCCTTTTAAATATCAGTTATCAAGAACTTTCTTGAAAGAACAACAGGAAATGACTAATACGAATATACAGTGAAACCATTTGGTCATTTGCACAAAGGAATCTTCCTCCAGCTCTTTAATGGACTAATGCAGGCTGGAATGTAATGGGGCTAATTTGCTCAACACTTACTTAAGGAGAAGACACTGGGGTGCCTGATTTTTCCCCTCTCTTGGGTCTGAAAAAGCAATATATTGCCTACATGAAAGCATCTGTGACACTTTGATAGATACAGTGAGCTGCAGCCAAAGCATAATTGGACGATGCTAAGAGAAGTGTCTGAAATTGCCTCTCAGAAGCCAGGCTTTAAAAGTCTATCAAACTCAACAAACAGGATGGGAAAAAATAATCTGGGATTTGTTTCATCACTCATCCCTCCCTTGTCTTTTAAAGATAAAACCAGAGTTCTGAATCCATGACAAAGGGAACACACAACTGGAACATCAAAGGGATCTTCTCCTGCTACTGAAATGGGCAACGTTCTGAGCATCTGTACTTTGCCAGCCACAAGTATCTTGGTGTCAAAATAGTATAAAGGCCAGAGGAAGTAATAATCTGAAATAACATCCGTGTGTCACCCATGTTAGTCATCCTAATATTTCTTGGAACACGTGAGCTTCATTATCCTTCAAGAGAGAAAGTTCAAGCAATCTGCCTCCTGTGGTTGGCACCTGATATACTATATAACGAACACACAAGCATATTTACACATAAAAATGCATTAATTCAGTGCTTTTTCCCAAGCAAATCAAATATCCTGTGGCTGGGGCCACACTTAAGTATTTTATAGGCACTTTCATTCTTATTTACTTACAAGAATACAAATGCTTTCTAGGTACATGAAACACATACAAGACAAGAGTTTTTAGAGGTTGGTTTATTTCTCGTATCTTATCCATCAAGTTTCTAGCATGCAATTTCTTGCAGTATATAAAATATAAAATTAAAGTTGAAAAGAAAAAAAAGATGGGAAAAAAAAGGTAACAGGGGAAATGAAGAAAGTGTTGTATTTATCCTCACATTTCATACAATATCCTACTCAGTTACTGAAATTAGTTCTATTGATACTGGATTCATATGGGAGGGTTTCTTCAGTGAGGGAAGTTGCCTTTAGACATAAAGTATCTTTGCCTTTACAAACAAAATCATCGTTTTAAAAAAGGCTTTATAGGAGCCTTTATAACAACTTTGGTACATTAAAAACTTTTACTTGTGAGGTGTTTGGCCCATCAACACTCTTTGGCTTAAAATTCAAGCAAAAGCTAAAGGGATGGTGTTAATAGCTGGGCTTGATTACATCCCAAAATCTTAAAATCACTGGGATTTATGGGAGCATGCTTGGTCTTCACTGACAGCACTGAGCGACCCTAGGACTGTTATTGTTCATTATTTGGAGTACAGGTACATGGGGTACATGATATATAATCATGTAATTCCAAAGTGTTTGGGAAGGGCAGACTTTACAAGATTTCTGGAGATTTATTTCACTACCTGGAGCCTGAGGCTGGTCAAAGCCTTTCCTCTCTACTGTGGTAAAGGACTTGAGAACTCAACTTTGAATTCAGCAGAACTGGCAACAGCAAAAGTCCATCAGCACTATAAACCCAGGAAATGCTGCTGTTCTCTTCCACAGCAGAGAAAAATGGAATAAGACAAAAGCCTCACAAGAAGGATGGAAGGACATTTGATTATGCAGAGAAACAGATTTACTGAATCACCTTCAGAAAGCCAGAAAGTGTCTCATGGCAAAATAGTGTATTACTCCACAGACATTTGAGGTGATCCTCTTTGTTAAATCTGTGAGAGAAGGGCACTGTGTAAGCAGTGGCCACAGAGCCAGATTCGAACCACTGCATTTTCCAGTGGGAAATGGCTCGTTGGAAAGTGTTCATTGTTATAACATGAGTGGGGCAATGAGTTGGCCCTTGGAAATGAAAGTCTCTGCCAACCAACCCCATGGTTTTCCCTTTACTACAGCTGAGTGTAGTATTCAAATCCACTAATCTGCATCACCAGGCCTGGAAATATGGAGATAGATTTCACTGTACTTCTTATATATTATTCATGGCATGCCATGAAACATTATGAAGTTAATTTAATTGCACTGCAATTAAAATATCTGCTTCTATATACATAGACAAATGTACAAAATTTAAAACCTTAAATGAAGATGCTGTTGTCACTGTCCATATAATCACTAAGATGAGTGAATAGGTTGTAAAATAATTTTTTTTTTTTTTTTACCATTGCCCCATCTTTAACAAATAGAAAAGCCTTTCTCTAAATGTTTGCTCATTTATCTTCTTGACTCTGGATAATTTCAAAAAGAAGAACAGCCAGGTTTGGTTCACAGAGCCCAACAATCTGACCAGATTCTTTTAGCTATTCCACGTATGGAGAGTGTGATGCTTATTGCCAAATCTATTTATTTCAATATATTTGATTTTACATGGGATTTTTGATTTAGCAGAATGATACATAATGAGATCTGTGGTGGTACCACTGTTGCCCCCACAGCCCCACTCCCTCAGGCTGTACTGTGATCTCATAAAGGCTTATTAGGGCTTGGCCTTGATGGACAGCTCCAGGGTTTAGCTCCTCTTGAGCTTATCAGAAGCACTGTCTGCTCCCAGGATCTTATGCTGTCCAGTGAGATCCTGCTTTTTTTAAAAAAAAAACAGACTTGGAAACTTATTCTTCTTGCCTGAATAACAACCCAAGTGGAACAACAATTTTGTTGTGGAACTTTCAAAGAAACCTACCAACCCAAATTGTGTCCAGGATGGAAAATTATTATTACTAAAGCCAACTCTCTTGCTTCCCTATAAACAGCAGTCCTAAATGAGACCCTTGGAGCTTTCCTGGACCACTGCAGGCTGCAACCAGCATCTCCCTCTGAGTGGGACACCTCTGGAGGTTGTAAACTCTCAAGTTTGCTGTACTCAGAGTACTTCACTGAACTGGAGCAGAATTTTTCACAGGTATACCTTGTGCATACTCTTTAGGTCTGTGTGTGTTTCACTGTAAAAATTCTACAGCAGATGAATTATGAATGCTGCTCTGTAAGATTCTGAAGTACATTAGATTCCTAAGTACAACAGGTCTGTGAGTTACTGTTGTGCTTATAATAAATTCTGAATAATCTTTTGTTAAATTTTTTCAATTAGGTTCTCATTTAAGTGCTGTTAACTTCAAGTACTGTCAGACCCTTTAGGCCTAAACCATTGGTCAAGGCTGGGGCCGAGTTTGACCAGACAGTCCACTCTGAACCTTGTGACTCAATGGGAAGATGTCCCTTACTCTTTTTTATCCTTATTCTTTCCCAGCCTTACCCTTTTTCCACTCCCAGACTCCACATAGATAATTTTAGGTTTATTTTAGTTTTAGACTGGTTGGTTTTAGACTTTAGTCTGATTTTTCTCTGGTGTGTTTTAACTATCTGGTAAGTAGTAAAGTGCATCTTGCCAATGAACTTTGTCATGCTTTCACTTCTATATTAAAGCTGCTTGTGCCAATACCTTTGCTGGCGACTACTTTAGCGACCTAAACCATTCATTCATGACAAAATCACAATGCAAATGTAATGCCACACTTAGCAAAATACAGCAATTGCAACATAGATTTCAATCACAATATCCGTGAGAGTTCCATTGCCCTCTCCATAATGTGACCACCACCATGATCCTGGGCATCCCCAGCCACTGAGAAGAAGTGCATGGGTTGAAGCAGCTTAAGTCCATCATCCTCACTGAAATTCTTCTGTTAGTTCAGTTTTTAAGGTTGTTGTTGGGCTGAGTCACGTATGCACCCCTTCAGTGCTGTTCTCCCTAACTCAAGGAGCCATCCCCTTTCAATGAGCACAGGGAGAAATATTTACAAAACCAACTGTCAATATAGTCAGTGGAGCAACACAAATGTTGATAGCTGCTGGTCTGAAACTAAGGCCGCCCTCCAGTCCCCTTTGTGTTGAGATACTTTGGCTTTATTTGCAACAGCTCGTGGTCAGTCACAGACTACATTTCTTCCCGAACTTCGTGAGCACATCACCCTTGCCCATCTCCTCTGAGCCTTTCCTCCTTGTGGGGTTTTATTGGTCAGTCATATAGGAACACCCATACTTTTGCCCTGGAATGAAAATGGGATAAATGCAGGAAATTGAGTTGGGGAATATCAGTTTAACAAACAAAATGTTTCTCTTTCGGCAGCCAGGTGTATCTATGCACGTCACCATGGGCATAATGAAACAATATGACATAATTACACTGAGACTGTAATCACACTGAGATGATTTCTTACTTTAAAAATACTCTTTTATTTGATATGGTATTTAGCTGGAAGAGCTAGGTTTTAAGTATTTATCAGTTTAAGCACATTTCAGGCTGAAACTGATCAGAATATACAGTGCAGACATACTTTCAGAGAGAGTTCTCTCGAATAAACACCAGCAACAGAATTAACAGAAACCTACTTTTTTATGCCTCTGTATACTGTTGGTGTATTCCAAGGTCTATAGGAAAGTGTGGCTTGCACTGACTTTACCTGTGCTTGTACATTAACACTCCCTCTTTCCTCTCTGGATTTTTTGTGAGTTTGCCACTTGGATTATTGGCTCTTTGTTAAGGGGTGAGCCCCCCACTCAGGGGAAAGTAGGAGACTTCAACTGTTCCCCATCGCACTTGATGTTCTTGCAGTCATTGGATAATCCATCTTGTGCAGAGCTGGCAGACAAAACAATTTACAGGAGGAAGCTTAAGATAAGTGGAGTGGACATAATGGATATAAGCACAAGTGTTATATTGAATGGCATGCCAGAGAGCCTGAGAAATGAGTGATGGGCTCTATGTATGTTTAGGGAGGAAGTGTCATTCTCCACAGGTGCTGTGGTGGAGTCTTGTTGCTGCTGGTTTTATTAAAACTTACTTTTATGTCACTGAAATGGGGAACAAATTTTCTATACATGTATTTTGGTGAATTTCTGTGCACAGATGTTGAAGAATCTGTCTAATCTGTCTTATCATACAAACAGAGATTTCTGGCTGCAGCAGTTACAGGCTTCACTAGTAGCAGCTGCAAACAACTTATCAAGTGAAGAGCACAAGGGTGATTTTTTGTCTCATTACGTCTGTGTTATTACTTCAGCCATAAGCACAAAAAATAGATAATTGAAGTAAGAGTATGAAATCTTTGCCGATAAATTCTGCAGAGAATGCCAAGACTGGTAGCACTATTAAAATACTACCTCCAATTCTACTCTCTTCATTTCAAGAAAGGTATGAATATAGAAAAGAAAATTTACTGAAGAGCTGACCTTTCCAGTGACTCGTTTAAATTATCTCTGGAGACAAATTCTACCCAATGTTTGGGCAGCAAGGTAGCATGGCTGATGTCTGAAGTCCAACCTATGAATCTCTAACTTTTGAATGCTCTTGCATAAACCCAACTTCTGTGGAACCTGAGAGGAAACTACATTTCCCTCGGTCTGCCCAGAACTCCAACAGCTCTGTATTAATGTTATGACTATTATCAAAGTCAGCTTGGCCTGTCTTACCTTAACTCTGTGGAACTGTGAGGCAGATAACTGAAACAGATTTGCCCAAAGAGCTCTATTTTCCTGAGGGGTTGCCAAGGCATCTCTGCTGCTCTTTCAAAAGTCTCTGAAGATCAATAAAACCACTTACTAATTTGATGCCTTCTCACATTTTCCCTGGAATTGGCAGGGCAAAGGGTCTAAACTTGTGGCACCACATTCAGGTCTGACACCACTCAGTGTTTTTATCCCAATATTTCTAATGGATGAGGGTACTGAAAAAACTTGCAGAATAAAATCTGACATGACATTGTAGAAGTCACAGGGGACTCATCAGTTGGTTCCCAGGGGTGGACAGGTAAGAAATCCCTTGTTAATATGCACAGATTTGTCACCCTGTTGTACACAGAGAGCAGAACTACATGCCCAAAGTAGTATCGATTGATAGACTCCCAGGAAATACCCAGGTTGTTGATTTATGTGGATTTTTAGCCATAATGTTAAATTTGGAAAGCTGTGTGGTAGTTGTCATGGAATCACAGAGTAATTTAGGTCAGAAGGGACCTCAGAAGTTCAACTAATCCACCTCAAGGCAAATACACCTTCAAAAGTACATTCCAGTTTGGAGCTAGGCTGGTCAGTGTCTTGTCTAGTCAAATTCTGGATTTCTCCAAGGATAGAGATGCCACAACATCTCTTAGTAGTTGAATTAATAAAACATGAGAGAAACTGGGACAATATGTTCCAGTTTAAAGCAAAACTTCGACCTTTTCATTGCCAGATTGAGGGTGAAATAGGATTTTTTCTTGTGTTCAAAGTATCAGAAATATTGGATGTTTTGCCTTCCAGTGTAAAACAATCAAACAGTTTTCTGGGAACTGCTTATGTATTTCTTAGGGATATAGAACTCTAAGACACTGGTGGAGTAATTTTTTATTATTATTATTATTATTATTATTATTATTATTATTATTATTATTATTATTATTATTATTATTATTATTATTATTATATGTTTTTGACTACTTGAACTCAGATCTTCTGTTTGCTATGTGGGCAGAAAAAGCATAATGGAAGCTCTTTTCAACCTTCCTAGTTTCAGCAGGAAAGTCGTAATTTCCAGAGATTCCTGAAGTGTATATTCAACATACCAGACAGTCCTTTCTCAACCAAAGCTCATTTCTTCTCCCCAACCATTTCCCTTCTCTTTTCCTGAATGACTAGTTCCTCTTCCAGTTTTCTTCTGTACCAGCTGCTTCCAAACAATCAATCTGACCTTACAGTTGTACCATTTTTTGTTTTTCTTACCTCTCATTTCAGGGTGTTCTCCTCTTGCTTACAAATTCGTGACACTCAGGGATACCAAAGGGGAAGGATCATCACATGGTTGTGTGATTAGTACTTAAAATCTGTGGCATTTTCTTACCTTTATCTTGCATCTGTGAAGAGATACTGTCATAAGTGAACTGGCTAATGGGATTGCTGATACTCCATTCTTAATTCCCCCCTCTGTTTCTGTGTCATTCTTGGTGTTGATCAAATGCAAGACAGGCAATGACTCTTCTATAATGCTACTAAAAATTATAAATAACTAGGAATTTATGAATTCAGCAACTGTTAAGTGGCTAAAACTGAATAGAGAGTAAGAGAACAGTTTCCACAATCCCTTTATGGACCCTGTTTTTCAGGGATACAGGGCTACAAAAAATTAGGAAAAAACTCTTACTTCCCAGGGGTCAGTCGCACGCTGTTTTTACACAAGAAAAGTGATATATGGAAATGTAAAACAAGGGTCTGCACCACCACTAAGGAGGTAACGTTAGTTTGTATTACACTGCTGGCCCTCAGGAATTCCCTAGGAGCTTCACATTCCCAGTGTTTCCTAACTGGAGTGATCCAACATTCCTTTGTTTCTGCTGTTCTGTGGTTTAAGTGTCAAACTGCACTAACAGAAAGGAATATTCTTTCACTATGCTCCAAGCAGGCCTGGCCACTTCTCTTGAAGTTCACATCTATCCAGGCAGTTTTACCTGGAGGAATTCACAATTCCAGATCCCATAATTGCCAAAACCCCCCACGTGTTCACTGCTATTACCTCATCACTATTTATAGACTTTTCAAAGAAACTCTCCATTGCCTCAGCAGCTTATGGGCTTTTGGGCAACCCTAGCAGGAAGAAGCTGCATCAGCTGGATATCACCATTCTCCTTTCAACCCTGCAACTGCATGCTAAGGCAATTTTAATGTTTAAGCAATACTAAAGAATTGGTCAGACCTTTAAATTTGCCCTGTGGTGAATTCAGATCTTCTGTATATTGCTGAGGTAAAACAATCACTAAGGATGTGTTCCTGCTGTGTGTGAATTTACAAGGAAAGTAAAGTGTTCATCTTTGAAGTGTTTCTAATTATGATCCACAGCAGAGAACCTGGTGCCGCATTCAAACAAATAGTTTTAAATTGCAAAGACAGATTAATTAGTGCTTAAAAGTTTAAAAATATGGCTTTTCCAGTGTTTCCTTCTTTTCCAATATGCCAGAACAGAACAAAGCATTCTTACCTCTTGTCTAAGAAACATTTCCTTTCGCAGTGACCTCTAGAAAGCCCAAGCACACACGAGAACATTTTTATTTTCCCACAATCATTAAGGTCTATCAAAAGCCAGAAAACTCAGTGAACAATCACCTACTGGGAACTGTGGTTAACTTGAAAGCCCAGGACAGGGGAAAAAAAAAAAAAAAGAGTTTTACCATTTTTTCCTAAATTATTTACCATCGATTTAGTATCTCTCTGCTGAAGGGCGCAAGTTTGACACCTGTAGCACCGAAGACCGGCCCTATTCCAAACCGCAGTAAATGCTGCCATCTAATGGTACCCGATCCCTGCGCAGAAGCTGTCGGCTCCTTCCAGCTCACAAAGAGCAAAAAATAAATAAAAGTTTCACAAACATCGCTCTGCATGAAGACAGCCCAAGCCGGACACCAGGGGGTCTCAAGCAGACCCACCAAATACCTCTGCATCCCCCCTGCCCAGAGCTGCGGCTCCCGAGTGCGAATTGCTGAGTTATCCGAAGAGGTTTGCAAAGCCGCATCAACATTTTTGTTCTGAACTGGAGTTGGTTCTGGAAGGAATCACAGAATCACCAAGGCTGGAAAAGACCTTTGACCAAACACCACCGTGCCCACTAAGCCCCAGCCCCAAGTGCCACATCCACTTGTTTTTTGAACATCTCCAGGGATGGCGGCTCCAACCAGTTCCCTGGGGAGCCAATGCTCAACCCTAATACAGCTAATTCAAACCATACCGTATCTGAAGCCTTTAACTCTCAGCTTTCCTGTGCCTTTATTTGTCCTGAAAATAACTCAGATTTCACCATATCTGTCGTATTTAAATACTGTTTAGCACAGGAAATAACAGTAAAAATGAGTAATTATCTTATTGTTCCTGCTATTCTTGGCCTGAAAATGCTAAATCTGTTCTGATTCCATGAAAAAAAAGTAAAACATCTTCAGTTTTCTTGAGCTAATAGGTAGCTACTTTTGGAAAATTATTACTATGGTTCTACCCCTCTAACAAATTATGTCCTATAATAAATGAAATTGAAGATAAAAACAGACAAAAATGAGTTAAGCATCTGAACTCTTTATTGAAGAATCTAAACCAGTATTTTATTAGTGTTTCTGAATCCACCATGACAGTTCACCTGCAAAATTTAACTGAAAAATACCAGTAAAATATTAATACACATTGTTCATACCTTTTTTTTTTCAGAATCAATGAAATAAATGCTTCTTCTAACTTTAATAAATGCTGCATCATAAGATATACCATGAACTCCCTTTCAGAACACTAAGTAATACTTTCTACAATATTTGGATAAAGTATAACAATGAAATTCTATGTACAATAATTCTAAAGATTTCCAGGAAACAGTATCTCTTTTATAACATCCTTTAATTTTGGTAACTCTGATTATGACAGTTTTCATACAATGAATGATACCAAAAAAAATTATGTACAACTTTCAAGCACTGGCAACTGAAGATGAACTGTCAAATCCCTTTAGGTGCATGTGTAAAGATACCTCAAAAATTCTTAAGCATAAACAAATCCATCCAAAGACACCAGGAGGGGGCGGGTCCTAAAACCATCAAAATTAGAGGCTGATTATACTCGAGTGTCTTGAGTGATCTCTTTTACAGAAGTGCACTAATTATTTAATTTTGCTACAATAAAGCTTGGTTGGAGAAATTAGTTGTCTCTAAAGAGATATACATTATTCTGCAGCCTTGTGTGTTTATAAATCTGTGCTTACAACTGATCTTTTACAGATTTCTTCTGCAAACACATGAACCAATACAAAAATGGCAGGTGAAAAAATTAACCCACCTACTGGAGGAAAAATATTCTATGGTTTGATTCTCCTCTAATATTTATGACATGGTTGCCCAGATCTTATCATTTTAAGGAGCCTTTGCAAATTTGAACAATCACAATATTTGAAGGCTGCCATCATTATTCTAAATTTAGAGTATTATGCTCTGGGACTAAAATATTGTCTCTATCTGAAAATAAGTGGCATTGGTTTAATCATAAATGCTGCAGCCTGGGGTCACCTTATGTGTCCAGCTTATTGCTGTCTATTTCAGCAATCCCATCATACACTGAAGGCAGAGATATGGAAGAAACAGGCCGTGATTTCTGTACCTTCCTACCTCTATTTTCATTAAGCATTGATAAAATAAGCCTTTGCTTCTCCTGTGTTTCTTCTCCAAAGACAGCACTGTTGTGTCTGTGACGGCACAAGAAAGGTGTATGTTTAAAAGAACGCCGCAGCAAATACCTCCTGAAGGCCCTTTGGATAATGAGAGCTGACACCTCCTCTTGTTTTCTTTTAAGAGTAGAAGAAATTGGCTTGTGAAAACTTTTAGATGTGTTGGCAACCGCCATTTTTTCTTCCATGTGTAATTCAAGACTATCCAAATCTCCAAACTCTCCCAAGACCCTTTTAGTGAGAGCAAGTAAGATATCCAAGCAGTGGATCTTATCTCCACTAAGTATGGGGAGGTCCATGGATACGAGCTGGATTTTATTAGGCTTTGGAATGCGCAAGGGTTCTGCCAGAGCATCTGCAAAGTCTGAAAGGGCAGAATATTCAATAAACTGTGTTGCCAGAGGATCAAATTTTCCCCATGTCTCATAAAACATGTCAAAGTCATCCTCACAAAGAGGATCTGCGCTTTCTTCAGTGGCAACACTGAAGTTCTCTAAAACGACAGCTATGTACATATTTACAACAATGAGAAATGATATAATGACATAGCTTACAAAGTATAAAATACCAAATTCTCTATTTACACACTTTTTACCTTTCCCTTCTGAACTTAATTTGGAAGCACATGCTTCAGATTCTTGTAACAAACTGCCCAGAAAACTATCCCAGCCAGCTGATGTTGTAATTTGGAAGAGACAGAGAATGCTACCAGAAAAGGTTTGAAAGTTGAAAATGTCATCAATCCCACCTTCCCAGCGAAGGCAGGCAAAGTTTGCCATGCCCACAATGGCATAAATGAACATAATCAGGAAAAGCAGAAGGCCAATGTTGACCAGGGCAGGAAGAGACATCAGTAATGCAAACAGAAGGGTTCGAATTCCTCTCGCTTTTCGAACTAATCTCAGGATTCGGCCAATTCGCGCCAAACGAAGAGTTCTCAAAACGGTAGGAGAGAAGAACTTTTGAAAGGCTTCAGCAACCCCAACACCTTTGAAATGAAACAAGAAACAAAATGTTGTTAAGTCATACTAGTCAAAGTTACGTCTGTTTTGTTCTATTCTGTGCTTTAGGTGTCAAAAGTAACACTGATCGTACTACATGGCTTTCAACACAGACATCGTCAATACTGCAATTGCTTACAAACGAGCTTAGGAAAAGAAAGACAAACTGTAATATCTTTAAATATTAAAGAAGTATCAAGTTTATGCATCGTTGGAAACTGCATCCTCCCAGATTTCTCTGTTTCAGAGGGGTGAAGTTACTCATTCATTACTCAAGTACTTAAAAAATCCCCTTAAACCCATTCAGCTCCTGTGCTGGAAGCCATGGGGATTTTCTTCTAGCTGCTGTCTGCTGCTTCTTTACAGGCCTGAGTCACATGCTGAATATGAGACTTTGACTAATGCTTGGTACTCGAATGGGATCAGAGAAGACCAACAAGAAGGTAAAGCAAAACTGTCTTTCAGTATTTATCCCCCATTACCCCTCCGTCTATGACCCTGCTATCAGAGTAACGATACAGCAGCAATGCAAATGATCACGAAGAGAAGAGTTAAGAAGTCATCGTTTTTCTGGGTTGCGCAGGACAGCAAAGGGTTACTGTGCTCAGGCATGAAGCAAAGAACTCAGAGCAGTTTTCCTTTCCTATCCTTTATTCTGTGGTACAACCTGAGCCTGAGTAGGAAGCACAGACCAAATAAACTGTACAAGAAACTAGAACTACATTCGACCCTCTGTAGAGGAAATGATCAGCACCTGTGCTTATTTGAAAAGCCAAAAAAACACAAGTCAGTTTTAATGAGACTTTTCACAGTCACAATTATTGGCCCAGATTTAGAATTACGCTGAGCAATTACATTTTCCTGAGCTTTCTAAATCACCAATCAGGATCTGCCTTCTTTAAAGGAAACCCTGGAAAAACAAATAAAAGTTTGCCACTTTCCATGCAAATGTATTTTTAACATAAATTTACTTTTACTGTGAAAACAACAGTTACCATAATAACATGTAAATCAAAAGCACAGAAACAGTCAGACAAGAGTTTAAGTACAATAACTTAGAAAATACGTTAATGAATTAAATTCTTATTCTGTTAATTGCTTCATAAAACTCACACTTTAAAAAAATAAAAATTGGAAAGTCCATTTACCTTTTAGTACTGTGCAAAAATACAAGGTAAAAAAATACATCCTTCTAGAAGGAATCAATTCACATACAGTTCGGAAAAGTACAGCAGATCTGGAATTTCATTATGAAATACATGTAAGTGGTTACTTCATAATGAAATTTGGCTTAATGTTGGTAAGACACATTGCCTGATTTAATGATTGGTACTTACTAAGTATTGAAAAGACCACAACAGTAAGATCAAATATGTTCCAGCCGCTTTTGAAGTAGTGGTGTCTCAAGGCCACTATTTTCATGACACATTCTGCTGTAAATACAGCCACAAAAAAGCAGTTGATTTTATTAAGAACTTTCTTGGTGTCTTCCTGGTCAGTCTCTGCCATCATAACAACCATATTTAGGCAGATGAAAATCACAATGGTGACGTCAAATGCTTTGTGCGATACGATATCAAACAGCAATCTCAGGAACACGTTCTGTGGAGACAACAAGAACTGCTTAAAGCTGCTTCCAGGACCCAGCCTCCACTCCAATATTAATCAGTATTTGTGCTTAGAAAAAGAATTGAAGATAATATAAATTTAACAATAAGCTACTAGAAGAATTTTTAGGTGATTTCTTTAGACGTTCAAGGAAAACACATGGTACTTGGCTAAGTATTTGCAGGCATCAGGAAAGCACATTGGCTTAAAAAAAAAAAAAACACGTACCAAGAAAACATTAGAGTACATTGTGATTGCACTTTTAATAGAAATACTTATTGAAGCAGATATTTTAGGATAAGCAATTCTAATTAAAATGTCATAAGCAAGAAAACCTCTGAATAGTTACTATGCAAGGCCAGGCCTGGAATTAAATTTAAGAAACCAAAAGAAATAAAGCATAAGATTATTTAAAAGCAAGTAACAGCCATGGGGCATGTACTTTCTGTTCATTCTCACCTGCAATAATCCAATCTAGTTGCAGAAGCAACATCATGCAACTTAAGTAACCATGATCATGTTATGAATATCAAATAGTTAATATGAACCTCTATAAACAGGTTCTACATTTGAACAGGTCATAAATAGGCTATAAAATTCCCTAATTAATTTCCACAAAGAAAACTGTGTAGACGGAATTAAGGAGGAGAGAGAAAAGTGCAAATACTCTATTGAATGAGGAAGGTGATGGGCTCTAATGCAAAGTTTATTTCTAGATGCCTGGCTACTGAATTTAAATATGGTCACTGTCTTTACATCTTCTGTCATGTTCTGCTTAAGATGGTCTCACCGATGGTCTTGGGATGGGTCTGTGAGGTTTCTTGGATCCAAGTTTTTTTAGGGCATTATAGTACTTTTTCTGTTCCTCAGTCAAAAACAGATCTTTTCCACCTAAGTAAAGGGAAAGAATATTACTGTTCAGCTGAAGTTCAAGCAATTACCTAAATAAATACCAGCAAATTTATGTAAAAAAGAGTAAGTTACAGCTGCCATGAGTGGGACCTAAGAGAGCACAGAGACAAAATGTATCTTCACCATTTCTCCTTTTCTCTTTGAAAAGATGTACTGCAAACAGTTGATCTCGGTTTGATCATAAAAGTATAGTCCAGGCAGTGTTCCCAAGTCAGTTCCCTCAAGTGTGAGAGCCTTTCTGAAGTTTTACAGATCTATTTAATATTTTTAAAATCATGTAAGATTCATCAAGAAGTGAAATACTTTATATTTTTGGGAAAAGTAGAAACAGAAGTATATTGATGGACTGGCAAGTATGATGGGATCCATTTCTACAGGAGGTTCCTGACAATAAATTTCTTATTCCCATCTACACCACCTGTAATACTTAGCAATCACTTTGAATCCAGTATTCAAAGCCACTCATCAGTCATAAAAGCACTGAGTGATCAGCATTTCGTACAACAAACACACAACAGTGTTCAGTAGGGCATCTGCAATTTGAGTAACTCTGGCAAGACCTCTGAAAATTCCATTTAAATTCACTATATGGAATCACAATGAAAATTCCTGGGAAGCAGCAAAGAAATGAAAGAGAAAAAAATGAAAAAAGAATGCTAATCACAGCATGTACTAAGAAAAAAGTATTGCATGCACATAAACTTCTAGTAAATGTTCAGGCTCATAAACTATTTAACCAGTGTTGTTTCTATCTGTTTGGATTTTTGTAAGCAGGACTTCCTTATAAAAGGGAATTCTTATAGTGAAGTTGGACTGTTGTTCCTCAACCCCTACATATCCTTTCTCTGTTCAAATGCAGAGAGCAGAAGAATTTCTTGTTGGCTTTATTGTTCTCTCTCTCCACCAAGTGCAGTAATGCTTTGACACGTGGTGTATAAATCAGGTTATGGAAATAAAAAATGGTTCCTGCAGAGATTCTGTCTTCCAAATGTGAACCTTGAAATTGCAAACCTCCTGTTGGGGTCTGCTTTTTATTTAAGGAGCAAGATGTTTATTTAAGTCTTCCCAGTGGATTAATTTACTCAATTTTCCTTTTTATTGGGGAAACTTTAAGCATCTAAATGAACCAGCACAGAACTCAACCTTTTTGGCTTCTCATTTCTGGAGCTGCTCACTCCTTCCTTCTCATCCTCTACTTAGAACAAACTGAGGACTCGGCAGGAAAATGGAATTTACAGGTAAACTGCCAAAAACCTTGAGAAAAGAGGACTGCTGTGTTTCTAAGCCTGGTTTAAAATGTTATTGTTTAAAATTTATCCAGTTTAATAGTTATTTCAAAACGTTAGACATCTACATGTCAAACCAGCATTCACTTCATCAAATCTGGATTGCAGAATACCCTAACTAAGCTCAAGTAGTACTTATCTTTTTCCTTTGTTGGTTAAAATTGCTGATAACCACTCCAATGAAAAGGTTCAGCATGAAGAAAGATCCAAAAACAATGAAAACCACAAAGTATGTGTACATGTAAAAGCGTGCTTCAAATGTTGGCTGTTCACCGATCTGTTAAAAAAAAAAAAAAAAAAGTCAAACCAGAAAAACAATATTGGCAAAAATGAGATAATCCCAGCTTTACCACTTCCAATTTATAATAACAGATCTTACTGTTGCCATGAGGGATAAATTATTTCTATGCATTTAAATCTTTACCTAGAACAACTGCCTTGCTCTGTCTTGCTACTGTTTGTAAAGATAGTGACAGCCAGAGCCATAAAGCCGAAGGCAGCTTTAGCAAGCTTTTAAGTAATAAATAGTTCTGATCAGAAGGGATCCTGTGAATGCCCTGATTAAAAACAACAGCTCAGACTAAACATAATGGTGAACTGCCATCTTCTTGAAGGCTATCCCAGACAAGAGCAGTTCTAAAACCCCAGCACACTAAGATCAGCCCCACAAGGAACAATCGTGTTAGTTAGCAGCTATTTCTCTACAGGCAAGAGTACAGAGGTTGAATGAGAGAGTAAAAAGGAAAGGCAGTTAAACACAGAAAAGTTAAATCACACTGTCCTGGTAAGAAAGTGAGAAACAGCACGTGCAAATGGGGAAGAAGTAGTGAGGATGTCAAATAGAGGGAAGAAAACCTCCTGAAATAACTGCTATAGCTGCATGCTGTTTCACCTCTACTGTACACGTTTAAAAAGAAAGAAAATTGGCACAGTCCCTCCAGGATCTTCTGTACTCTGTTTTCAAAACAGACTTGCACAAAACTTGCAACATCTTCCCCTCTGTATTCTTGACATAGCAGGTTTTTGTGTAATGTCAGTCTACTTTGACCAGTTTCTTTTGTCTAAGTGCCAGGTATTAGGTACTCCACTTTCACTGTGTAGTTTGATACATTCAACCACTTGTATTTTTGACTTGATATTGCCAACAAAGTTGAAAAATTAATTGCATGGATAAGAAAGGGAAGAAGGAAAGGGAAGAAGAAAAAGGAAAAGAACTAAAATCTCATTTTAGTGACGTACCTCACGCGAATCCACTGCTGCATACATAATATCCATCCAACCTTTAAACGTTGCCTGAAAAAAATGCATTACTAAGTTTATTATCACTAAGAAAAAAAAATTAGGTATAGCAAGTATAAATGAGTTAATAGTTGTGGAAAAATGAGCAGTGTGCTATAAAAAAAATATGTATCTCTTCTAAAGACCTGCTTGGAAGTATGATTCACTGGAGTTTAGTAAAGAGAGAAAAAAAAAGGTTTCCTGAAAAGAAAACAAAAAAAATCATGATTGATGTGAAATACGCTTTAATGTTAACTCTTCTTAAATTGAATTATTTTTATAAAAAACAAAAAGCAGTAAAATGTTCAGCTTCATTAGAAATATGATGTAAATGGATAAAAACAGTTTCTAAGAAAACAGCAGACAATTGCTTCCTAAACTTTTAGCAACTCTGCAGAATCACAGAACACTTTGGGGGATCCAGGGCAAAGAACTTCATCTAAAAGAGATGTAGGGATAACAGACAATTTAAAAAATGCTTTCTCTTCTTTGTTGTGGAAGTAGGGACCTCAATAAATTAGTATCTCAATCCTTCATGACTTCTACAGTAAAAGAAAATTTAAACAAACTGTGTTGCGATTTTCTTTCTCATCCACTCTGAACTAGAGAAGATGAGTATAACTTCAAATTCAGTAACATGCAGACTCTTTCAGGCTTAGTGTGTTAATCAAAATTAAAACAAAACTGAAAAGTCATGAAACAGTTCTTGATTTTAATACAGGGTTGAATACGCTCAAGTGTTCCTTAGGAGGAACTGAGCAGGTCACAGACAAGGAAAATATATACGGAAGTTTAAAAAAATCCCCAGTTTTAGTGGGATAAACAGAAGCATAATGGTGTCCCATGGCTGGGCTACTCAACTTGAAGAAAACAAAACCTAGAATGTTTTTATAGGACTTACCACTTGGAGAAGAGCCAAGTATCCTATCCCAACATTATCAAAGTTTACAGGACTATTTTTCCAGTTTCCACCATAGAAGTCACAATCCGTTTTGTTGTTAATGAGACTGATGTTTCCTTTCTGCAGTATGCACTTTGAAAATCGGTTCCCAAGCCATTTTACTGCCAGGATGTTAAACAGGAGCCAGAAGACAACACAGACGAGCATCACGTTGAAGATTGAGGGGATAGCTCCGAAAAGTGCATTCACAACAACCTTCGTGGAATGAATGGAAATAGTAATGAACTTTGTGTTGCAGTTTTCAAAGGAAACTTCAAATGCAGCCGTTGCAAAATACTCACACAGACCCCCTGTTGCCACAAGCCTTACTATAGTTGTAGATTTTATCATAGTTTTATAGTCTTTTTGCATTTGAAAAACAGTTTGTAACCCCTGTACCAAATCTTAGATTTAAATTAACCTCTGTGTCACATTTTGAAGCTTGTTTTTGTGCTAAGGGAGAGATATTATGTTGTATTCAGATAGCTATTAGAACATGTTATAGTCAAAATATGATACTGTTTAGTCATAGTATGAAGGAGGGTAAGAGGTGTTGGAAAACCTCCAAATAGAAGACGCAATGCGATGAAGATGAGGGTGGATGAGGAAAAGGTGGTCTTACCTACTCAATTTTAGAAGGGGCTTGTCGGGGGGGCGTGGTTTGGGATGGTTTGTAGGCTGGCCAAATTAAGACATGGGGTATGTTTCCTAGATAGGATAATAATGAAGTAGTTATAAATGTGTCGATTTCTGTATGCCACGGGGCGCGCGTTGTTGTACCCTCATTGCTTTTAGCCGAACTTTAGTAAAGGAGCTTTTTTGCCTTCTCCCTGTCTTGGAAGTTTTCTTCCTGGATTTACGGCAGCACCCCAATAGCTTTACCTTTATCCCTTCAAATCTTGACAAAGCTCGTAGAGGCCTCAACGCTCTAAGAGTCCTCAGAGATTTCAGGCCGCTCCCAGAGGAACAATTTAGCACGTCGTCGTTGGAAACAGTGGTTACTCCCAAGGAATCAAACGACAGCTGTGTTCGTTGAATTGAAACTGGGATTATTAAATGGCAAACAAACTTTGTCTTATCTCTGTTAGCAAACAATCATTACCTCAATGTTACAATATCTTTGACCAGTAAATCAAATTAAGAAAATACACAAAGTTATCATAATATAATTTTACTTCATGCTTTTCTAATATATGAGGGAAAATAATTGGGATTCCTTCATTCTAATTTAAAATGGTGGGTTTTCCTCTTTTTTTTTTTTTCCCCCAAAAACAGTTGATATCATTTTTCTGGAATGCCAGTATAAGAACCAAGTTGCTGACTATGACACTTTCATACACTACCATACCAGAAAGTATTATTGAAATAAAATATTTCCATTTTCTCCATAGTTATTCTCAGAAGGGTATACAGTAATTCATTATCATCACAATCATTATCATTATCATCATCATTATCATCACAATCATTCATTTTTTTCTAAAAGAGAAAATTAAATGAAAATACTCGAAATTTTTTTTCAATAATTATGGGGTTTTTTCACTCTTCATGATTTGTCACTTTTCTCCTAGTTGAAATTCTCATGTTGTTGTCCAGGCATTGGATCTTTTCATGCCTTTCCTCTGTTTTGGACAGCCCTGCTATTAAGATCAGAAAGCTGTAAATGCTAAAGTCATGCTCCATGTTCTTTATAAATAGCCATAGTAGGTGATATCTAATAAAATTTTCTTAAGCAACTTCTGATTATTGCTGACAATTTCCATTTAAATTTGTCCTAAGGTCTCTTTGGATTGCAGGTTTTTCAGCTTTTGGAAATTTTCACACTTGTAATTATTCATAATCAGAATTTGCCTGTAGTTCTCTAGATACAAAATGTCAAAAATCAAAATGTATGACAAGCTGAATATAATACTTACACAGACAATGACGAAGTCAAGCAAACACCAGGAATTTGTGAAGTAATGGTGCAAACCATAAGCTACCCATTTCAGCAGCATCTCCATAAAAAAGATGTAGGTAAACATTTTATCAGCATAATTTAGGACAATTTTCAATTTTGCTTTGCTATGCAGATGAATATCTTCAAATGTCTGGAATTTCAGAATTCAAGTTTCAAACAGGTCAGTAGTTTTACAGAAAATTATTTTTTAATTGCACAAGAATACACAGTTTGTCTTATAACAACTATTCATATTAAATTATGGGCAACTACCACTTAGTTTTATATTTAGAAGTAAAAAAAATTAAACTGTAAACTAAGTACAATCTCATTTTCAGGTTGGTTGAAGAATCACATACTTTCAGTTTTTTATGCTCCCTTTTTGCAAGAGGACAACAGTAGCTCAGAAATGTGAAAGTTCTCACTGCAAAACATCTTTGATGACAATAAATTGTTGTTCTGTTATTTTGCACCTGGGTACCAAGTAATTCTGTGTTCAACTTAGTTGGATCCTATAGTACATTAAATAATAATTCAGTTTCCTTCCTCCCTTCTGTTTGGTTCCACATGAATACAGAGGAGCCCTCACAGGAATCTCAGGGAGTTCCCTCGGAGATTTTGCCATGGGAATTTTAAAGCAGACAGTTCAAATCTGTGGTTCACTGAACAACCTGACCTTCATGTACACACAACAGATTTTATTTGGAAAATTCTGACATCTACCATGTAGATGACTTTCAGACTATTTGGTTACATTCCTGCTATAAAACATTTTGTTTAACAAATTACTTTCAGTAGACAGTAAATGTGCTCCCAAATCACAAAAGTTCCCTTATTCTTCACTAGAAATGGTTCTGATCAGAGCAGAAATGAAACTTTACCTCACCTACCAGTTTACAGCCAACTTCAGTTTAGATTCAGATCATAATGTTTGGGCGGTTTTGAATCTACACTTTTACTAAGCACTTAGCTTGCTTTAAAAATGCTATTATTTTATTTAGAAGTGGTAAATCTTTTCAGACTCTCTTCTAAACTCAAGGTTTAGCCTTGTAATTAACACACAAGACTACATTCCATGAAAAGCAACGATTCTATATATTTAAATCCATATATTTAAATATCTTATCCAAGTAGGGGGAAGCCTTATAACTTTTAAGGGATTCTCCTCTCTCTCCCTGCGGGAAGGAACGTCAGAGTAGAAGAAATCAATTAAATACTATTATTTTTGTTTACTGACAACACCCAATTCAAAATTTGAGAAATTAAATGCAATTTACCAGTGCTGCGCTGCTCAACACTATCACAAAAACCATAAAATACTCAAACCCGCTATGTTTAACAATTCTGTAGCAGGTTTTCCTGAAGTTCCACCAGGTTCTGCCTGGAAACTTAGTGGTATCCACTACACAACATGGGGAACATTTAACACAACCTGAAAAGAGAAAGAACAGCATATTGGTTCCATGGAAAATGTTGAGAAATGGAATCAAAAAAGAATAAGACATCTCAAAAGAGCTTCTAGAGACTATAGAAAGAATGTGCTGTTTTACCTATGAGGCGATGCTGTGGTTGAAATGACCTAAAGCTACAGAAAAAATTGGTAGGCCAAAATATTCTCTTTTAATAGAGCAACTCATACATGGAAAAAAACGAATAAACTTTTGTGCCCTTCTGCAGAAAGGCCTGTGAGCACAAAAAAAGTGATTTTATTTCTATCTATAAAATGCATTTATTTTCTGCATTTCTTCTTTCTGTTTGGAAGAGAGATTACTTTACTAGTAGGTAAGTAAATTATCATTTTTACTGATTGTTTCACTTTATTGCACTTCAGAGACATTACAACTACACTCTTTGTTCATTGCTCTGCACCAGGAACACTCCTCATTTATCTGTAAAGGCAGCAGGATTGAACCATGAGTGAACCTTGAATGGAGTCCAAGGAGATGTTCAGGTAATCAAAGGCAGATGTCAACACTGGGGTGAGCAGGAAAAGTTTCTGCTAATTTGGACACATTCCAGGTGGATATTTTTTAACACTGGTGCATTTGGTGTTAGCAAAAGAAAAAGAAAAGATTCCTACTTTCTCCAAAACAGTCCTTAGGTAGTTGTGAGTTTTTAGTCTGGGAAAACATCTCCAGAACAGCAACTGGATCCACAGTGCTGGCTTCAGAAAAGGTACGAGCAGCACCACATTTCTGCACAGGAGAAGGAGAAAGAAGACAATTTATTTGTTTTTCATTAATAAGGTTAACAAATCTAAAATAAATTAAATTTATCACACCCTTGCCTCCCCCTCCCCAAGAGAATTCTGCGGTGCATAAATTATACAATTGTTGTTGAACTACCAAAATAAAATTACAAATATTAGGACAGAAAAAGCCAATCCCTAGTCTTTGTTTCCATGGTTTTAATTTAATAAGTTCCTTGGTTTCTTCTAGTCATCTAAACAGGACATGCAAGAAGGAAAAGGCTATATTATGCTACAACTTCGAAGAAAAGTCTGATTTATTCAGGCCAAATCCAATTCTCTTTTCATTTTCAGAGATACAAATCATGTCTCAAAAGGCTTGGAGATGGGAAGGCGTAGCAGGATAGAAATGTTTGTGTGGTCTACACAACTCAAAGAATTGTAATTACTGGTAGGTAACCTACACACTTATGAAACTAAAGAGGATAAGGAAAGCAAGTATAAAGAAAAAAGAATAAAGAAATCCACCAGCAATAAAGTGTATGGCATGGAAAGGGAAGGCATGAGGATAGGGATGAGAATGGGAAGCCAGAAGAAGGAAGGATTTCCTCTGTTGACAGCCATGTTGCTCCACACTGATCTAAGGTCCATCATATACAAAAATGCAATTATTTAAAGCATAGTTGTTTTGGGAATCATTTCTAGAGAGCACATTTTTGCACCCAAGAACGACAGCAAACAGAATTATCCATAGAAGCAAATAGCATGTATCAGATATGCTTAAAGTAAGTGTGTTTTTTCGTTAATTTCTGTTTACTTATTTTGTACAATATAATACATTAAGCTACACCATTAGCCATGGCTATTTATGAGAGACAAACATCCAGGCTCCTATTGCCTCTGGAGATATGTGCCACCTCCACAGGGATTACACTGGCTGCTCTTCAGAAAATCCCAGCCTGCCCTGTCATTCCTGAATACAAAAACAGCTGTGACAATTTTAATCTCTAGCATATTCCACAAGATGATAAAAGTTGGAATTACCTTTTTTTGCTCTTGCTTTTGGTGTGTTACTGTGAAAACCTTTACAGTTTCAGGAGTTCCAGAAATCTGATTGAAGCTGACTGAATTCTGCCACTGTTCTCTAAATCTTAACTTGTCTCCCTGCATGGGATAATGCAAAACAGTTGATTTTCCACATTTTTTCATCCTGACAGTCACTCTTAAAAGTCAGAATTCTTTAACAGAATCTAAAAAAATCCATAAAATTTAGAATCAGAGAATCATGGAATGGTTTGTGTTGGAAGAGACCTTAAAGATCATCTAGCTCCAACCCTTCTGTCGTGGGCAGGGAACCTCTGACTAACATGTTTGTCTTTCTATAGATAATTAAGTAATATCCCTAAAATGCTTGTAAAAGAATGGCTTCTTCCTCAGTTTCATATACTGTGGTACTGTAGTTTTACAGTGGAAATGTACGATTCCTCAAGAAATACATTTAGCCTGCTGATGGATTCCTGCATCCAATTCACCTTTGCAGCTGGACCCCAACAGCCTCACGCTTCCAGTTACAGGCAGAAGACTTGAGTGATCCCAGTCAGTTCTCAGTCCTTTTGCCACTACAAATTTCAAGAAATACCAGATTCCACTGCAGCAGTTTCTGTCAGCAAATGCTTGTGGATGACATCTCTGAAATAGCCACAGGCAATTCTAAGGTGATCAGCAATTTTTGCTTCCTAGAGAACTTATCCAGAGATGTTCCATTGACAATACTTCCTAATAGGACCAAAACCATAGGAAATGGATCCTAGCAGTCCACCTAGACACTGACCACTGGAGACATTCCAAACCCACCTGGACACATTCCTGTGTCACCTGCTTTAGGTGACCCTGCTTTGGCAGGAGGGTTGGACTGGATGGTTTCCAGAGGTCCCTTCCAACCCTAACAATTCTGTGATTCTGTGAAGAGAGTTCCTATGGCTCCTGTGTCTTGTTTGACATCCCTGTGTGGATGTGACAGACACCTGAAATATCTCAAACCTCCCTAAATGCCTATGTACTGCCATGGCAGTATAAATGTCTAACTCACATGCAGAAACACTTGAGCTTTATCCTACCCAATGCCAGAAAATCACAAGTTATAAAGGGGAGTCCAAAGTATGATAGAGGTGAATAGGTGATTAAAAAAAAAAAAAAATAATTATTTTGTTAAGATGCAGCTTTTATTTGCCTTCCCTTTGGATTCCATGCAATGGAGAAGCAATATATAAGCAGCACAAGAGGCCTGCTTTCCAAAAAATCCAGAAGTAAGGGAAAGAAGACAAAAAGAGGGAATGTCTGTCTTGATCAAACTTCATTTATCAGTTGGAAGCAATAGATGGAAACAAAACAGACAAAAGCAGAATTATGGCTATCCATGAAGAGAATGGTGAAAAAGTGGATATTCAAAATCTCATTGACTAACTAAGATTATTTGGCAGCCCTTGTACTAGAAGGATGAAGAAAGTAAAGTGGCAGAAATGACAGAAGAGATAACATTTACTGTTGAGTCTTTAAGATTGAAATTACAGGTGTAAGTTACAATATTTTCTCAAATATTAATATTTCTCACCTGTTTTCTGTATTCTGTTTCTGTGAATACAATGTGCTCATCATCACCTTTTTCAGTGTATGTTTCTGATGCTGCAATGGGAACACAGGTACTGTGCCTGCTTAAAAGATCTTCATATTTCTTTGTTATTGAGGAACTCTCTTCATTATGGTAACACCTTATGTCAAAGCAATTGTTGTCTATGTATTTTCTGACATCTGTCATGGCATAATTATTATCCTCTATATTTTTGCAGGAAATTTCTACCACAGTCTTCTTTTTGTCAGTCTTTTTGAGGGTTCCTCTCATTTTCCTGCCACAATGATCCAGAATTCTGTCTTTTGCAGACTTCAGGCCCTTGTAAATCTGTGCAAGGGCAATCTGACATTTAGTCCTTTCTCCGTGTTCCTCTTGTTCCCCTGAGGCATCAGTACTGAACGAACTCAGCAGCAAGGCAATGAACAAGTTGAGCACCTTAAAATAGTTAAAGTAAGTTGGAGACACTACAGAAAAGACACTTCAGAAAGCCTCAATCTTTCCTTTCATCAACCACTGCAATGAAATTAGTTACTATTATACTGCAATATTGTTATAGTACGATATGGCTCCTTCTGGAAGGAAGGACAGGAGAAAAAAAGGAAGGAAGTGAGAGTTTGGATGTACTGAATGTATTTTCACCTGCTCTGATGTGCATAATGTATGAGGAGGCAGATATGTTGAAAACAGCAAAGATGAATTTTAATAACACCACTATCAAAAAGGATAGACCGACAAACCAAGCGGATGAAAAGGATTTCTATCTTCCAGTATATTTACATTAGATCTAGTGTATGTCAGATAAACCAAAAAATATGGATATGATAAACTCTTGATAATTTAAGGACAAGCTGATAAACGTTAAAAGCACTGAACAGTTTGATTCTTTGACCCTATCAACACAAAAGATGCAGACATCAGAAATCAAATTATCAGAAGCACTTCTATACTATGGGCAGAGGGAAAAATTTTATAGTGCTTCTACCTCTTGTGTGACAAAGAGACAGTCAGGGGAAAAGTAAAAAAAAAAAAACAAAACCAAAAACAAAGACAGAAGTAAAACATATCAAGTGACATCCAGAAACGAAAACAGTGTGAATACTCTTCAAATTACAAAGTTTTCCTCTGAAAAAACAGTTGCCAGTGTAACTGGGCACATTCATTAGGGACTCAAAATCGGCATAAAACTCACCACCAGGTTTCCTATCACCAGAACTACCAAGAAAATGGTAAGACATTTCTTTTTTCCAGCCACTTCCATACATTCCCACATCATTTCAATCCATTCTCCACATAATATTCGGAATATAATCAGCATTGAATGACTAAAATCCTTCATATGCCAGCGTAAATTATCACTGGTGCTTATTTTTTGGTAATTGTTACTATAATCACTGCCCAAAAACTGCACTCCAACTACAGCAAAAATAAATACAGTGATAGCCAAAACCAGAGTGAGGTTACTCAGAGCACCAAATGAGTTTAGAATTATTTTCATAAGAGTATTTAAGGCTGGCCAGGACTTTGCCAATTTGAAGATCCTGACCTGTAAATAAAACACAGGAGAAAAAAGTAAATGTCAAACACAGCCTAGATAGCACAGCATACATAAAAACCAGACCCTGCATTTATCATGTTGCCTTTACTGCAGTAACATCATCATTTCTCCCCCAAAGAAAGGCTTTTAATTGTTTTGATGCAAAAGTGCTGTCCTTAAGCTCCAACAGTTAATGTTACTGAGAGCAGAGAAGTATCAAAGGAAAGTTTTAAATTGTTTGTGCTAAGTTAAATATGAGAATGTGCCAGTCTAATAATATTAATAGCAATAAAAATGACAGGAATATAATTAAGTGGGTCATGGGTACTTGGAAAAAGGTTATGAAATGACTGAGTTTTGGACTAGATCAAATGTAGTAATATAAACACTTCTTTATATGTCTCACAAAGAGACTTAAAATATGATCTGAAAAGCCAGATGGGACCTACTCTATGTGTCATCATGAGTAGCATTGACATATTTAGTCAAATGAGCATCAGGGCTATGAAAATCTCTCAGTCATGACACACAAGGCGAAACAGAATTCAACTGCATTTCTAAGTGTGAGGACTCTGAAATGCCATGAAGAATTTTGCAGTAATTAGTAAATTTAGCATTATAAATGTGCAGGAAAGACATAAGCACAAAAGTAACATTAGACATAGATGCCTCAGGACTATTCCTCTTTCACCCTAGAACAGAGGGAAAGCCTTGAAGAGCCCTCAAGGCCAAGACTAAGCCTTGAGAAAAGCTCTGCTGTTTCACAAATCTCAACCCAAAAGGAAAAGCTGTGAAGGAACTTTTGCTGTCCTTAAGCCCTTGAGTACACCCAGATAATATCTGCTCCTGAATGTAGGTCTGAAATGTAGCTGAGCCACTGCACAGACCTAACAGAGAACCAGTGAACTCTGTGCTAGGTCAGATATCCCTGGGAGCACACCATGCCAGAGGATTTGTAGGAACCAAAATACACAGTATAACAAACATATTGAAGGTATTCTTTAATATTAATAGTCACCTTAATGCAATGTTCATGGTGGATTACTATTTATCAACAAAGAGACACATGAGCTTTGAAAAAATAAAAAAAGAAGTAATTACCAGCCTGAAAGGTGACAGATTTGTTCCAAAGCTCAGTAGGCCAATCAAAACAACCAAGCTATCAAAAACATTCCACTTTTGCTGAAAATAGTAGTAAGGATCTAGAGCAATGATTTTCAAGATCATTTCTATTGTAAAAATCAGGGTGAAGAACTGGAAAGACAAAAAAGAAATTCAGAAAAAAAGTCACTGAAGAAGTCTGTCTCCTTCTGGGACTGTTCCAGCATAAATACAGGGTTATAACTCCATATTCACCCTAACATAGACCTTACTTACCTGGTCACTTATAGTAATCATTCCTTTGGTATATGGTGACATGCCAGGGTTCTCCATAGCCATGAACAAGGTATTCAATATAATGCAAATCGTGATAAAGAGATCAGCAAATGGATTCAAAATCACCGATTTCACCTTCTCTTTCACTCCTCTCCAGAATGGGCAACAATTCCAAATTAGATACTTTAGAACAAAACGTTTCCAAAATGCAGGACACTTCATCTTTGACCCTAGTAGAGAAAGAGGGAAAATGACATATGAATAATCCCATGTAGAATATGAAAGAAAAGGACAATCAGAGAAAAGGTTGAAAAGAAAAATCCATCTCGTGTGAGCAGAAAGGCATTATTGAAAAAAAAATTTCACACATACTACACAAACTAATCACAGGCTATTGCAGGTCACCATCAGCAAATCTCATAATGACAGAAATGGGTGATATTACTCATCTCTTCATATGTTTATTATTCTTACTGTGAGGGTGGTGAGGTACTGGGACAGGATGCCCAGAGAAGCTGTGGCTGCCCCTGGATCCCTGGGAGTGTCCAAGGCCAGGTTGGATGGGGCTTGGAGCAACCTGGGATGGTGGAAGGTGACCCTGCCCATGGCAGGGGGTGGAACTGGATGATCTTAAAGTCCCTTCCAACACAAATCATTCCATGACATTATGATTACACTCCTTTCAATCAAGTTGGTCGGGCATGATTTATCCTCGGTAACTGCAAGTTACAATTACCTGAGATACGAGAATATTTATTTTATTGAAATTTACATTTGCAGCACAATTTCCCCTAGTGGCTTTTAAAATAATGCTGGCTGTTTGTGACAGTTTGATCTCTCAGGTCAAGTTACACAAACGCCACAGGAATACCAGGAAAGAATGGCTTACGTGAATTATCTGTAAGAATGGTGGCTGCACTCATTAACCTCTGTCTTCGGAAAGGATCATTAATAGCGTCCACTGACACATCATAGGACAGCAGGATCTGCCTCTTTGGTTAGAAAGACAACAGAAGATAATACAACAAGGGAATATGAAGAGCTGGCAATACCAAAATGATGTTCAGCATGAGACAAATATGCCTTTTTAAATACTCATTGTAGTGAAGTTTTACTTCGCTGGAAGAATGTAAAACTAAAAAATACAACAATATCAGGTATTTGCCTTTGAAGGCAAAGGGCATTCCATCAAAACCAGCAAAATTTTTCAAGATATTGCTTCCTTCTGAAAATATTTAACAACACTAACAATGCTATTATATGAGAAGTACAGAAACTTTAGGAGGGGGGCAAAGGAAAAGAATCGTTCCATTTTCTGATAAGAACCACAGACAAAAAGAACTATTGGCTATTTAACTATGAATTATTGATTATTAATAAATAATAAACATTTACTAATATGAAAAATCATCATATAGTTGATAATAATTACTGTTTTTTCCGGTCCTATTAAGCCTATCCAGATCTATACTAATATTGAACTGCCTAAAACGAAGAATGGCACTACTTTTGTTTTGAATGCTCAACTCCGTGTTCCTGATGTGAGCTGAAGGTCAGACAGGCCAACACCTGTATCTTATGGGACACAATGAATTATTTCAAAGGTTCAGTTCATGACACATTAACACATATACACTTTTTAAAGACTAGGTAGGCAATCCTGAGACATGGGCTGCAAAGAGTGGGTGATTCTGAGGTAGAAAATATCAGAAAGAACTAAAATTCCAGTATCAGGAAGGAAATAATTAGAACCACCAGCTGACAGACAACCTGACAGACTGGGAGTGGATAGACTGACCACATCATAATGCCCAGTACCTCATTATTCCCTCTCAGCACAACTTGAATTGCTTCCTTTTCTTTTTGTGCAAAGGGTATGTAAGTAAGGATATATCACATCATCACTTCAAACTTTTATGATATGATTATTTTTATTAACATCTTTTATAAGACTGTTATTTGGGCAATGAAACTGATATCTTTGGCCTCAAAGGTTTAATAATAATTATTTATCTTTGTCACTCTGATATTTTAAAGAAAATCTAACCAAAACTTACATGATCTAACTGTCCTAGAATGGACATATAAAATTAATTTACAACACAGTACTAAAACGTTCATTTTTTCTCTCTGTATTTTTTCTGAATCTAAAAGGCTCGACTTAGACTATTCAAATCACATCCCAGTTACCAGTGCAACTTGCCCTTTCATTCCTTACTATAATGTTTGGCATCCCATAAGACAGAAACATAAAAAATTTGTGTGCCAGCCTGACTGAAGTCTTCTTGTTGAAATTCACAGCTGTTCAAAAGCATTCAGAGTTAGCGTTTTTAGAAAGGACAAGGGCGTTCACCAACATTGACCTGGTTACTGCTGCTCATCTATCTTTAGCTGAGGGAAATAACTGGGGATGAGAAGTCCTGGGATTTAAAATAGGGATATGCACTAGAGAAATAGTTCATTCAAGTTTTTTATAGACTGATTAAGTCCTATCAAAACGTTTCTATCTGATATGCCTTTTGGTTTTGGCTTAACATTTTCAGCCTCTTTTTGTGATGAAACTAGACAGCACGTTGTTTGAAGAGTCCTGAGTTGAAGCAGAGCCGGTATTATCAGTAGTTGCCATGTTTGTTGCAGATTGTATTTATTTGACTAACAGTAGAACTCTACATCAGAACAGCTCACACTGCTTGGATCATGTTCTAGGTCTTCCTTTTTTTCCCTTTTTAATATGAAATTATTTTAATATATACTACTGACAGCCACTTCCATCTTCCCTTTCAAGTCCATATGGTGCTGTCTCCCTCAGGTACCAAATATAACTTTCAATTGCTTTCAAAACCAAGTTATCCAATGAATGCAAAAGGACCAAAAAAATTGAAAAGAGGGGGAAAACTGCAAAAAAAGAAAGCTTTTCTGCTTGTCGAATTGATCCCTTCACACACAAGTCTAATGAATATATTTACTGTTTCAAATACTTACAAGCTTCTTGTGGCAGTGATGAGGCTGTGAATGAAATATTTGCTCCTCTTTCTCCTGATCACCTGAAGTTAAATTTTGTCCTAAAATAGGTGTTTCTTTATTAGTCTCTTTTCCTTCTGAATTTTTCAAGTCAGCAATTGCTGTTTCAGATCCAACCTGCAAGGCCTTACTGCTTTGTCCTGCAGCCAACTCCTGTAAAAGGAAAAGCAAAAGGTCTGTCTATTAACACAAGGCAAATGCCAACACATGGACTAGAATAATATTCAATTTAATTTTTAATCATTAAATTATTATCCTGTCTGAATGCTTTACACTAACAATTCCTGGCTTTCAAATGTTAAACTGCTATAAAAAGACAGGAGTACAAAATGCTATTCATGATACTGAAAGACAATGCAGGGTTAATTGTCAGTTGCCATAATTAAGGTTTGCCCTTGTCACTTTAGGTACTGTATTTTGTACCTGAATTACAGAGCATTATGATGCACCCTTTTACTTTCCTTTTCTTGCTTTGAAAAGGACCTTGAGTCCAACGAGAGCAGAAGACTAAGGGCTCAAACTAAATCCTAAGATATTAAACTTTTCTTAAATACTAATCCTGTTTAAAGTAAAATAGAAGGAAGAAAAGTCTAAATAAAGCCTCACAAGCTGGAGCATCAGGCAGAGAAATAGAACTGCCAACAAATGCAGAGGAGGAACTTTGTGAAATGGCCACACCTTATACCTTAATGATAAAATTGGATAGCTGCTACCGAATATTTGCATGTCCTCTTACAAGTCTGACTTTTCTGACCGTAAGCAGTAAATTATAGGTATCTTTTTTAACAAGTTACATGATAAAATATGTCTTGCTAATAATTTTCCATCCATCTAGTTGCCTTAGCTTAGAGCTTCACTTCTGGTGGATGAGAAGCCTGACATGACTCAGCAGGGTGTGCCTGCAGCCCAGAAAGCCAAGGGTGTCCAGGGCTGCACCACGAGACGTGTGGGCAGCAGATCGAGGGAGGGGATTCTCTCTCTCTGCTCCCCTCTCAGCACCTGCAGTGCTGCCTCCAGCTCTGAGATCCCCAGCATCAGCAAGACATGGATCTGCCCAAGGTCACAAAGATGCTCTGAAGGCTGGAACACCCCTGCTATGGAGGCAGACTGAGAGACTTGGGGTTGTTCAGCCTGGAAAAGAGAATGCTTCAGGGAGACCTTAGAGCCCTTTTCAGTATCTGAAGGGGCTACAAGAGAGCTGGAGAGGGACTTTTGACCAGGGCATGTAGTGATGGGACAAGGGAGAATGGCTTCAAAGTGAAAGAGAAGATAGTTAGATCAGATGTTAGGAAGAAATTCTTTCCTGTGAGGGTGGTGAGGTCCTGGGACAGGCTGCCCTGAGAAGCTCTGGATGCCTCACCCCTGGAAGTGTCCAAGGCCAGGTTGGAGGGGATTGGAGCAATCTGGTCTAGTGGAAGGTGTCCCTACTCATCCTGGACTGGATGATCTTTAAGATCCCTTCCAACCCAACTCATTCTGTGATTCTGTGACTTGATGACTATCAAAAATGAAAACAGGTGATTCCTGGTCCCTTACAGACCAAGGAATGAATGGTTGGAGCAATACTGTGCCATGAGGAAACACTGTGGAAATCTGATGTCTGTCTCTTAGCACTCCAAAGCAACAGCAAAGAAACCAGTGCAGTCTCTGGATGTCCTTCTACATTAATGTGGAACTTAGTCTGGGACTAACAGCATTAGCCTGGCCAAGGACTATCCTGCCCTTGTCAACTGGTAGACCTCCTACATGCAGTCACTCAACAAGAGGCACGACACCCCTTAAACAGCTGAGCACAGAATTTCTTAGCAATAAATCCTGAAATCTATTAGCATCAGAACTTCCAGTCTCAGGGAACAGTGGACATAACAATTTCTCTCACGGATGCAGATTTATCCGCTCACACTTCCTTCATCAGACCAAGCAGTAACAGCAAGAAGGAATACCCAGAAAAGGAATTTTTGTACACAGCAATGATGGTAGTGATCAAGAACAGGGCAAACCACGGAGTGCAACACCATAAAAGCTACAAACTTGCCAGCAAGCCAGTCCTATACAATGTCAGGTTGGCAAATCCTAAAATTCAATATGATCCAACTCAGATTCTTGGTGGTTTTTTGCATCACAGAAATGTTCATATATTTAAATACATACATACATATACACATGCATTTATAAAGACACAAAGAGAATGAAGTGTGAGAAGGTATTATAAGAAGCACATTTCATTCAAAACATTATTTCCCTAAATCAAAAACAGAAGAATACAAAAGGAACTACATATTATATATAATAATTTACAAACCTGTTCTTTCTCTATAATTTGTTGGGCATCCTTAAGTAGCTTTTCCTTTGCCTCTGTTTCAGCACGAGTAGCTCTATTTTGCTCTTCATATGCCATAGTTACTACAGCCAAGATCAGATTGAAGAGATAAAATGAGCAGAAAAAGATGACTACCATAAAAAAAAAAATGCAGGTCACTCCAGATGAACGGATAGTCTGTGAGGAAAAGGTAAAGGTTGTGATATATCCTTCACAAACTAACATTTACAATACAATTTCAAAGTAACTTTAAACCATTTATTTTCCTATGCAATACAAAAGGTTAACATACTGCACTGTTCATTAAACAACAGTAGGACTTGCCTCTGGTCTAAGTTATACAGAAGGTCTAGAAATACACCCAGTCAAGAGTTCCCTCAGCCTTGAAGTAAATGCGTTTCAGCTCTTAAAATCTTCTCTGTGTTCAAAACACAATGTTTGCTTTCTATATGTAACAGACTATTTCAAACAATCACAACAATACCATTTACTTCACAAGAGAATTAACAAAACCCATTCTTAAATATCTCCCAGCAAATCGAGCAAATGAACATCAGAGATTAAGTTATGAGAAGACACCTTCAGCTGTAAAGAGCTACACAGGTGACTAGAAAAGAAATTAATGAAACTCAGTAATAAAGATGAAGCTAGGATTATCTAAACAACCATGAAAGATGTTATAATTACAGAATCAGAGTCAATACTGAGAATGATTATCTTACTCTTAATTTTTTTTTAAATGGTGCCAGAGGAGATGGCTCAAAATTAAGCTCCAAAACATTCAAATGGCAAAAAAGAAGATACATCCACTTTTTAAAAAGTCAAGTTAATAGACGATGGGAAAAAAGTTAAAATGGACAATATGAAAGTTACAGCACAAGGCAGAGGATACTTCTTGTCTAGCAAAGGCACTGCATAGACATAAGCAGTCCAGAGAGTTGCCTACATGTATTTTTGTACCATTTTTGGAAAAAAAAAAACATCAGAATTGAAAAATTACATTCAACTCTCTGAAACAAAACACAAAGCCTCCAAAGTTTTAGCACCAGTTGTCACAAATGATCTGAAACAGAAGCGTTGATCCAAAATGCTTGGTGAGGAGTCACGACTTAAAAAGAAGAGGAACAGAGGAAAAAGTTCTCACATTCCCTGCAGCAGCAATGAGCTCAGTGGCTGGATCTGCTGTGCATCCCAATCTTGTGGTGGTTAAATACTGATATTTAACTCTTAACTACTGACCTGAGTGTGTTCTCCTACAAAATTATGAGCATTCCCAGCAGGACTGCTGCCATTAGATGTCACTTGCAGAAGGTGTTACAACTTACCCACTTGAACCTACTTCCTTAATATTTTACATTCATTTTGAAAGAAATGTGGTGTCAGTAACATTAAAAACCATAAAACATTAAAAAACATAAAAAACCAGTACAGATATTTCTAGTGGACATGAAGCTCTGAATTGCACGCCTAAAGTCATTCCTAGCAGGCAATAAAAGTACCCACTTGTCTGTAGAGACGCTCCCAGGAATCCTGTGTCATCAGACGGAACACAGAGAGGAAGGCCCAGCCAAAATGATCAAAACTTGTATAACCAAAGTCAGGATTCTGCCCAACCCTCTGGCAGGTATAGTTTTCTGGGCACCCTTTGCTAACCACAAAATAAATATTAAACAATAATTACTTGGTGATTTAGTGGTACCTGCAAGCACCCAACACACAACATCAAATTTGTTGAGTTTATCTGAAAGTCCATTTCATTATTCTCCAATATAACTCTGTCAGAAGGGCTGATTTATATCAGAGCATGCTAGAAAGTCTAATCAAAGAAACCTAGACAGAAACCTTAGTTTAGGACTAGACAAAAACTCTCCCCTGATGCAGGATATGTGCAAACAAATACACAGAGAGGGGGAAAATGGATTTATCTTTACTTTTAAATAATTCACCAATATGAGGAGAGTTTATTAATATCTAACAAGTAGATCTTTACTGATCTGATCCTCTCCTCATTTATATCATTCTACCTTACATTCCCAGTGCTTTACAACAAAGTACATACATAATTGGTTGCATCCTTGTACTTCATTCTTTCTCTGATGTGACCTATTTGGCTTTTAATTTAATAATATGCACATCCATCCTACTGAAAAATTATCGCCATTCCTTTAGACCAGACATAAAACCACAGTACATCTGGAGGAACAAATTAAGAAAGTACTAAAACTGCTTTGTTCACTTACTCATGACCTGAACCGAACTCACAAAGCAATATTTCAGAAGAGCCATTCATTCTGTGGCAAATATCTAATAAAAAAAAACCAAAACAAGGAATCATAAAATCAGAAGTTGTCAGTTTTCACAGCCTTCTAACAGTAAACCATACATTTACTGCACTTTATAAACACACTGATGGATCAAACCTCTGTGAAATACCCTTTCACAGCAAAGGATGTGTAGGGCTGATTCTCAGCAGATCTATCTCTATGTCAATTCAAAAAAAATAACTATTTACTGCACAACTCGCAATGTAAGATTTTATTTGGTCTCTGGTAAAAATAAGAATCTCTGTGAGAAGTAGGCAAAATCCCTGAAATATAGAATAAATTATGAAATAAAATCATTCTCTGTGCAGTATCCCTAAAATTAGGATCGCTGTGCAATGCACAGGTAAAAACAGAAATGCTTATAGAAAATTCAGCTCCTTCTACCCCACACACTGCTAATCTTTCTCCAAATCCAAGATTCACCAGTCTCACATTCAGTTGTCCCAGAGACTTCATATTAATACTTGTGCAAATGGAAGGGCAAACCTTCTTGGGAGAAACACATTCAACTATAGTTTAAAATCTCTGTTAAAAATCAAGACATACATAGGAAAATACACACATTATGTAAAGGGATAAAGTAGTAACATTTACCTTGATCATTTGGTTCATATATCTTGGGATCCTTACATAACGATTCATTGTACACAGTATTATTGAGGACACATTTGGACCTTAAATTGCCCATAAAAAGCTGGAGGCCTATTAGAGCATATATACTCAAGCAAAATACAGTCAGGATCAACACATCAGCAAGTTTCTTAACAGATTCAACAAGTGAGTTTACGATGACTTTCAGACCTAGAAAAGTAAGACCCAATAATACGCAAAATGAGAAGAGGAATGCAGTGATGGCCCCATATGACAAGACACAGCAGTTGCCAGTATGTTAAAAACAATCAGTGTAAATGAGTTTGTAACTTCAGAATATTAAATGAGGTAAAACAAAGCAGAGGAGTGAGTTAAGCATTTTTACTTGAATTTCCTAATCATAACTTCTTTGGCTTCTGCTTAGTACTAACACTAATTTTGCTAACTTGCAAATTCTAAATTAAGCGAAGTATCTAAGCAAAGCCTTACAAATGTTAATGAATATGGACAGATCTCTGTGCTTGATTAATAGGAAACAAGTACTTCACACTCTGCCAAATACACATTTTAGGACGTTAATAATACACATTTTATACATTAAAGGGCAGCTCCTGCTGGCCTTGGGGAACCCTGCCTTAGAAAGTAATCCCTTGCAGATGCCACCAATTTAAAAGCAAAAGAATGTTTATGACATTGGGAAGGAAGCAAATAAATGTTGGGGACAGAAAAATGTCGAGTATCTGGACGGTATCTGCAACATACTGTTTAAAGTATTACAGTCAATCCAGAAGAGAGTGGCTGTGGTCAGTAAGGAAACAAACGGGAAATACACCAGAGAAGATTAAGCTAATGAATCTTAGCGAGCTAATTAAGCTAATGAAACAGAAATACGGCGGTATAATCATAATATGTTAAGAGAACATATTGAATACAGTGGGCTGCTCCAGGAAGACAAAAATAAAAAGACAAAGGCATCAGGCTAAGTAAAATTGAACATTAGTGATGGGATAAAAAAAGCAGAAAATAAATTTGCCTTTGCCAAAGCCGCTTGGAGGGAAGATGATTTAAAAAATTCTGTTAGGACGCTGCTGAGAGTTACTACAGACCGCAAAAGAGTCACACCTTGGGATCCCACCAGCAGTCACAAGAAGTGACCAGAAAACTGAAGGAGAACAGGAGAAGAATTAGAATCAGCATGCTGCTGAAATGGCAAGAAAAATCAGTAAGACATGTTGTTCCTTACCTGGTATTACTGAAATGGCCTTCAAAGTCCTCAGTACTCTGAAAGTTCGAAGAGCTGAAACGTTGCCTATGCTCTGGAATGCAGTAATATACCTGCCAAATGAAACCACAGGTAACTGGATGGCAAAGACGTAGCTTTTCCAACCATATGCATGTTGAGCCAGTCTGTGACTATTTTTCTCTTTGCAGATATGCAAATGGTGGTTCAAGCAGAGTAACTCTCTAGCAGGTAGGATGCCAAACAGTAAGGAACCTCAGCAATATCCAATAGTATTTCATCTGTGGTTTTGTCCCCTGAGTGTAAAAGAAAACTGAGTTCTACTTACATTACGATAATAATAGAAAGATCCAAGCAGTTCCATGGATCTCGAAGAAAGGTAAATTCATTCCAAATAAATCCTCTTGCTACTACTTTTATCAATATTTCAGTAGTATATATGCCAGTAAAAGCGCCTCTGAGGAAGAAAGTGTACATTAAAGTTAGAGAAATAAAAATATTAATGAGATTGAGTCACTTTCAGGCACATTCAGGCATTTTCTGCAATCTAGGCCCTTCATGGAGATAAAAGTAGACAATGTGAAGGAAAATAGGACAGGTTACATTACTTTCAGAAGCAGGTGTAAGAAGATGTCTTTCTGAATTTTGGTAAGATTTCCACATAAATCTGTAACCACAAAAGTTCACACAAGCATTCAATACTATTTCTGGATGAAGGATAGCTCACAATTCCTTAGGAAACATTTTTAAAACTGTGTTTGTATTCTAAAACAGGCTGGAAAATTTCAAAGCCTCAACATTCTGTCAGAACAATAGAACAAAAGAACAATAGAGCAAAGACTTATTTGAGCCTGTTAAGTTTGCACATTTTACACATTTATTCTGACAAATATTCTATTACTGGAAGAAATCCTACAGAAAATTAAGCTATTGTTATCACCATGCTTACCCCAAGATAAAAGGAATTGAAATTATAGAACTTCCAAGGCTCCAGGCACGTTTTCAAGATTTAATTCTAGAACATTAACTCAAGTTACACTGGATACAGTGCACAAGTACAAAAGGTAGCAAGACATTACAAATAGATGCCTTCCTAATGGGAACAACCGACCCAGGACTGTCACCAAGAAACAGGAAGAAAGAACAGAATGAACATTTATCCCTTTATAGTTTTTGCATGAGCCAGCCATAACAGACATTCGGGTTATCGCTGCAGAATGAGAGACACTAAGTTAGAATCCTGCTGCACAGTCTCTCTAAAAGGCCCAATCCTTAAAAGGAAAAATAGGGCAAACTTCTATGTTACACCAGATGGCAAAATTGGCCAACATGGAGAAAAGGGCATATGGTGTGACCCTCTAAGAAAAGACACTGAATCTCCATAAAAGACTGTGTGATATAACTATCCTCCATCTGCCTCAGAGGTCTGTCTGGGAATTTTCTATCCCCTGAATTAGATGACCACGTTATTTAAATTTTTCAGTCCTGCAACTTAGTATCCATGGAAAAAAAGGGAACATACAGCCACTGAGATACTTACTCAGTCCAGTTGAGTGATGCTGGCAGCTTAGGTACAGTCATAACAACACAATTGAGTAACACGGTACATGTAATAATGCCAACAAAATATGTGAAGAGTAAGTTAAGGAAAAAATGCTGCACTGTAAAACAATGAAGTTCATAAAAGGTCCCGATTTCCACACAAAAAGCACACAGATATTCAAATAATGACTTCGGGTTTGAATATGGTCAGGACTTTTCATGTGTTTTCCAAAGAAACTAATAACAGATCAAACCTGCTTATCTGGGTAAATGTCATGATTTACATACAGCAAAGAACTGTCTGCATGTGGAGGTAGTTTCAGAGGTTAGGACTTTGGTGGTACATAACATGGTCAACAGAGGAGATGAGAAACATAAATAAATGAAAAGAAATGGTGTGTTATTTGAAACTTGAAAAACCTCCATTTTTGTCCAAAGCAGGAGGGTGGAATAAAGAGAAATGGGCCACAGCCCCGTAATAACTACGGAGTTTAAGCCTGGGAAAACCAGTTGAAAATGCTTAATTACCAATAACCAGTGTTCTTTGGAACTAGGAGTCCATATCTACCTGTTTACAAAACACTTCTATGCTCTGCAGAGTTCAGAAAGCTTTCTCACTTTATGTGGCAGGCAATGAAAACATGCATAAGAAAAAACATCCTTTCATAAAAGTTCACCTGTCACCTAGTAAAACTGTCAGGTTTTTTCTTTTTAACAAACACGGGTCTTAAATTTAGGGTTTGTTTGAAAGTAAATAGCAAATTTAGTAATTTCTAATAGCATGAACAGACATTCCAAGTCGGACATAAGTTCCACTAGAAGGACCTATTTCTATAAATCAGTAATTCCAAATGAAAACAGATGTTTGGCTGAAAAAGCAGAAACTACTCAGCTGATGGTTTTGCACCTGCAAATCCTTCACATTCTGACATTCTCCAAACAACAGCTATATTGTTTCACAAACATAAAAGACAGGCGCTCCTCAGAACTTTCTAAACTTGAGTGTGAAATGCATTTCTCAGGATAACATGAGACTCTTTCAGCAAAGATTCACCACAAATCCCACCTTTCGTATTTTAATAACTAGGGAGTCACTGGTCTGCTTCGTTTGTTTGTTTGTATGCTTTTAATTTAACCTTGTGACTACAGCAGAGATTTAGAAAAAGTTCTGGAAAAGGGCTAAAATATCATGAAGTAGCCTGTAAATGTTATTTCATACCAGTATCTGCAAATTTGACTTTAAATATTATCTTTTTAACATTTTCACTTGTACCAACGTCTTGTAAATAGCTGTTGTAAAATAAGATTCAATAGAATTTTTTTAAAATCTCTATCACAGCCATATAAGTTTACATTCACATTAATATGAAGAGAGGAGTAGAGTGACAGAAAATGGTACACAATACTTTAAAATTCAAATAATGAAAGGATATGAATCGATCAGGATTTTAATTGCTGTTTTTCTGACCGGATTAAAAGGACCAAATATACACAAGGCAGGTGTGGCAGTAAACCGGAAAATAGTCCTCTTTTGATTTATCACCATAAAAGTCTATAAAGAAAAGATTCATAGAATATGAAATATTTCAATGAATTAAAATTTTCCCCAAAAAAACAAATGGTCAGGTTTCCAAGCCTGCATTTAGAACTATATCTAACTGCAATTATGAGTAAAGCTTTCCTGTATTCTCACTTGGAGCTGTGGCCTGATGATACACATTCTGAAGGAAAGAGAGCAGATATATAAAAGTGCATTATTGCCTCAGAGGAAGAAGCAGTAATGGGAATTAATATGAAGAGCCAGTGATCATATTCACTTGGTCAAAGTAATTCAATTACTTGAAGTAATTAAATAGTAATTACTACTCTAGGACTGCAGCAATGGTCATAGTCATACTACAAATTTCCTTACTCTTGGATAGCTTTATAGGCTACAAAAGCTTATTTACAAAATACACATTGTGTAGGACTGCCAGAATCCCAGACATCCAAAGCAAGAACTTAAAATTTGAAGTATCCCTAAATTATCAAGTAACACTGTAAATTCCCTCTAAGCTACCCCAAGTTCCAAGCAGCTCGGTCTTTTTGGTACTTGTAAAAGTGAAATATCTTGAATGAAAAACACAGTTTCCTAATGTAAATTTCTTCAATTGAATCAGCCTTAGTTTCTCTCCATCAACAATATTACTTTGATTACTCTAAGAAAAAAAATCTCTGGCAGAAGAAAGTCTTCTGCATGTTTTCTGATTAAATTATTATATTCCAATGCATTCCTAGTCATATCATAAAGACAGCAACATAGGGCTGGATGGAAACTTCTGCTCTTCAGGTGAAGTTCCCCTCAACAATAAACAATCATACAACATTTAATTTAGGAGGAATTCCTAGAGCATCTACTTTATACACTTCTATAGGCAACACCACCCACCACTTTGCAACAGCGTGGAGTATATCCAGTATAAATATGGTACAATAAACAAAGCCAATGAGACATAAAATAACAGAAAATTAATTTCTGACAATGCATATACATGGTTTTGCTACACAGAGTACTGGAAATATCTCAAATATTTCTCCCCTAATTTGTATAATATTTGTAATTCAGTGAAAGCATCTGTGATTCCAGTATGATCTGGACTGTTGGACAGGCACTGTTTATACAACAGGGAGTTCAGCCCCACAGGCATCACAGAAATTGCTCTGGAAAACAAAGCATCCCTTATCCCAGAACATATTCCTATAGAAGTGTATCAATCATGTGTATTATGTTTTTATAATTAAATCTGACTGCTGATTGGAAATTAAAGTACCTCTTCATGACATAAAGCAGAGCATGCTTTAGCACTCCTGCACCAAAAGATCTCAGTAATGTTCAAAGATCTGTCTACAAAACAATCAAAATCCACCGTCTCCTGACTAGAGCTTTTACTATCTCCTAAGAGTTCAGCAGACAAATACAAATTTAAAAAAATGCTTTTGGAAGTTTTAACCTTGTGATCACTGTAGTATGGATCAAAATCCTCCAGGGGCTCCCCAACAAACTCTGATGGAATGTCCCCATAAAGAGATGGCAGTGTTTTGCAGATTTTCAGATCAAGCTGGGGAGTAAGTTTATCTTCTTCAACAACTCTGTCCTTATTCTTCCCTTTAACTTTCTCTGGCTGCTTTTTTTTCTCAGCAATTCTTTGCTCGATTGCTGCCAAGGATTCAGGGGTGAAAAGTCGGAAGTTGTTAGTTTCTGATAAGCAAAACAAGGGATCCATTCTTCCTTCTGAATGTTTGTTTCCAGTACTAGAAGCAATTTAAGGAAAAAAGTTATTAACTATTAGAAAATAACAGAATGCACAACTTTAATATCTATTAGATAAATTATTTCTTACTTCTGTGAAACCCCACATCACAATATAACAGAATAGAGTAGAACAGGAATAGACTATTTCAGCTGGAAGGGACCTACAACAACCACCGAGTGCAACTGTCTGAGCAATTCAGGGCTGCCGAGTAATGGATAGAGCTAAAAGTTAAAGGAGAGTAAGAACAACAGAGGAGATGCAGCTGCTGCTTCCCAGATGGAACACAGTCATGATGCCCCACAAAAGTTCCCCAAAACACTGATGAGCACCTGCTATGGGGGATGCAACAGAGAGGGGAGTAGCATGAAGGTGCTACGGCCTCCCTCCATAAACATCCTGCAGGAAGGGGAACATGGGGACACTTTGTAGTTCAAAGGCTGTGCCGTATCTGTTCACCAAGGAAGGCAGACACCAAGGGCAACTACCCAATTCAGTGCTTATGACCAGAGTTACTCAAGCTGCACCTAAATTTAAAGAAATAGTATAAAAGTAAGTTGGAAATGGAGAAAAGTTGGAGGAGGATTTCCAGCGAAACTGCTGGATCGGCTGATGAGCCAAACCCTGGTTTAGGGACGTCTATTGGGTAAGAAACTTATGCCATGTGCACTGACTGCTTTTAAACACTAGGGCTTGTGTTTTGCTCCATAGTATGTTGGTAGATTGTTTTGCATTAAAGTTTGTGCTTGTGCTTGCTTTATACCGTCATTAGATTGCTTTAAATACAGTTTTGCAGCTACACACTGTCACCGACGACCTATGAACCCTGTCACAATTTGTATTAATAAAGCGTGTTATTCTGTAAACTGTTAGAGTGAGTCCTTTATACTGTGCTGACAGTTTTGCCCACAGCATTGGAAGGCCTGCTGAGGGGTCTCCCTCACACTGTTGGCTCAGCCTTCCCTGTTAAGGACAATTCAAACACCCTCTGATCTTGTGAATGTGCTTGGTGAAGAGTCCCCTCATAGGAGAGCAGATAGACTCATCAGACAAACATGGGTCTGTTTTTCCTGGGGCACTAACAGACAAATAAATCTCTGTGGGTTGGGAAAATCTTCCCTCTCTAAATGTCAGGAGAATTCCCCCTCCTTTCATGTGACAAGGGCTGACCATGTCAAAGCCTGTTACTGAGGGCACTCACAGTCCAAGTGCCTCTTGAGCACTGACAGGCTTGGGGCATCGACCACCTGTCTAGGAAGCCTGTTCGAGTGTTTGACCACCCTCTTGGTAAAGAAATGCTTCCTAATGTCCCATCCAAATCCCCTCCAGTGCAGCTTTGAACCATTCCCACACATGCTGTCACTGGATACCAGGGAGAGAAGCTCAGCATCTCCCTCCCCACTTCCACCCCTCAGGAAGTTGTAAGGAGTGCTGAGGTCACCTCCTGGCCTCCTCTTCTCCAAACTAGACAAGCCCAAACCCCTCAGCCGCTCCTCACTCCTCACAGGACATTGCTTCCAGCCCTTCCACCAGCTTTTTTGCTCCCCTCTGAATGCCACCAAGGACCTTCACATCCTTCCTAAACTGGGGGGCCCAGAACTGCACACAGTGCTCCAGGTGAGGCCACACCTGTGTTGGTCTTATTTGGTGCACCCAGGACACAAGGCAAAACCAACCAGAAGCTCATTTGTTTAGAATAAAGAGTAATGTAAAACAAACTGGACAAAGCAACACCTGATTGTGGATCTACCCTGTGTAATTCAGGTTACAGAAGAAGTATTTTTTCCTTTGTCTTTCCAGCTACAAACTGACAAAATCACATCTCTAACAGAACTCTGACAACCATCAAATAGTTTCTCTCGGTAAATGCTTCAAGTATCAGCAGCCTTGCACCTCTGTTACTGTAGCTCTGTATTTCCTGAAAACAGAACTTCGTTCCACATCTCCCACCCCTGTTGTTTACACGCAATCACAGAATGGTCTAACCGGAAAGGACCCTGAGCCTCACCAGATTTTCCCCCTCCACAAAGCAAGGCCAACACTGAACTTTGCTCAAGCCTTTCTGCAGTTGCATTTTGAGTACATTGATGGGGAACTTGGGAGTGGCAAATCACTCTAACTGTTCAGTTACTAATGCCCAAATTTACCACACTGCTGTGGACAACAGCAATTGACATCACTGCAGTTCTTACCCACAAAAGATGGAGAAAATTTTTACTCACTACAGGACAGGATGACTCGTCCTTTGTGACTCATGTCAAAAGTGATTACTCCCACCTAATAAACACTTTTGGTCACCACCGAGTCTTCAGAACACTCTGCATTTTTGATTGCTGAGGTCCAGCTGTGGACTTCTGTTTTGTGAGCTGACATAATGACCATGTTAGAGAATCAATACTCTCTTGTAACTACAGCTGTCTTCTTTAGACGCAGATATATTTCTTTAAAAAGAATATGAAAGCAGAAATGATTGTGCAAAGATTTTGTTTGGGTTTATGGGACTTGGGTGGTTTTTCTTTTCCTCCTCTGGGACTTTACAAGCAAGTTCAGATCTGATCAGGAACCACAGCTCAGAGATTAGAATTTACCATGGTAACAAAATGGAAGCATATAACCAAAGAACTGTTACTTTGCCAAACCACACAGACCCATTTCCAATTGAAAGCGCAAAAGATAAAGTGAAAATCAAGATGCACTTTTTTTTTTTTAACTCTTAATAATTCTAAGAAGATTGATTTGATCTTCAAAACAATTTAATGACAACAGAGAGACTAAGCTTTTAGGGAACTACATTGACTGCAATAAATGAAGCAAAGAAAATGGTTTCAGCAAATACAAACATTGTTTTAGTATTAAGGATTTGGGAGCTGAACTTTTTTTAAAAATGAAGACTGAATCTGACAAAAACAATGATCAAGAGCAAGAAAACCCTACACATTCCCTTCAGTAGCAGTGACCAGAAGTCATAACTGGACAAACATTCATGGACAACGTGAGAGGATTTCTTCACCAGAAACACACCAGTGCTCACACAGAACAGACCCTTTGGCCTTTCATCAGCTGCCAAGTGATTGTAGATTGTGACTTAAAGAGAGAGGAAGCAAAGAAAAAAACCATTCTGATACAGATGACTAAATCATTTTAGAAAGACAGAGTGACTACTTGGAATTCCTGAAACTCAGCTAAACTCAGCCACCTCATCATACGCTGCTGAACCAGCTGCATTTTTAGGACAAGACACTGAGGCAAAGTGTTACCCTTGGAAATAAGTGCAGTCTTTGCATGGGACAAAAAGATCTCCTGATTCTGGGAGGGAAAATACAGAACAAGCGTTCCCAGAAGTAGCTAAAGCACAACTGAACCCGATTTCTTCTAGAACCTGGGAGAACAAACTTCGGTGTGTAACTATAAGTGTGTGCAAGGAATTTGTAACAATACACTCCCTAAAGTATGCTGCTGAGGCAGAGACAGTGCTAGAGTCCAGATCTGTTATTTCCAGTACAGGACATGAAATAAATTCCCATTTAAATTAAATTAATAATTGAAAATCCTGCAACAGTTTTTGATACCTCGGGTCCTGTAGTAGACATTGATCCATCAGTAACAGATATGGATGCGCTAACAGGACCTTCAGTCACTAATGTATCACTCTTAATAGGATCAGGGATAGAAAAACACATCTTCAAATTCAATTTTTTCTTTTAAATTAAAGTGGAAATTTCTTATTTTTCTCCTGTTGAGAAGAAGTGAATTTCGTGTACACAGCTAGCCCTGGTCTGAGGTTAATCCAACATGCTTAGGCCTGACTTTGGGTACTGCAAAAATGACACAGAATCTTTTAAAGTCAAAACCCAAGGAAATCTAGATTTGCTGAGTAAAGTTACTGAACAAGTGATCTACAAAGCACTAGAAAGGGGTGAAAGCATTAAATGAAACAGACACTGGGCAGTACTACAGTACAATATGCTATTAAAATGTCTTAAGACAAAAGCTGGTTTTTAGGACGATTTTCTAGAATAGAAAAGTACTGCCAAAAAATGAGTCTCTTAATACAATGTTTCAAAGACACAAATTACAGAATGCTTTCTGGGGTAATGATTTATCACTAGAGATGCTAACTAACAGATTTAGACTTTTAGATTGAAAAACAAAACACAAATTCAATCCTTATACAAAACCCACTGATTTGATTCCATTTATGTAAATTTCAGAAATTTCAGCTCCCTAAGAGCACATAGAGTTCCTTTAAAATGCAGCAAGGTAACAGCAATCAAACTATTGACCACTAGATATCTAACAGTCCATAATTTAAACTAATAGAACTGCACAGTAAAACATAATCAAAGTCAGGAAAGGGCATTTTTGAGGAGTTTCTCAACATAGGAATAAGTAATAGGAACATAAGCATAAAAATGTCCTTATTTTGTGTTTCAATCCAGTTTTATCATGTATGTATCAATTCTGAGTCCCAAGTTACTTCTACTCACTCCCTTGTCAAGAGCCACCCACCGAATATATCCTGTGAGCACCTGGATGTGGGAAAAAAAAAAAAAGGGCAAACTAGCTGCCTGGTTTGGGTTTAGGATGCATTTAATAGATTCTTCCCTGTGGGAATAAAGATACATTCATCTCTTCATCTGGAATAAAAATATGGAAAAGAACTCAGAGCAACACCTTACAAAACAGGACAGAAATTCTCTCTTCTCTGTGCTGTACAATACCTTGCCAAAAGCTACTGCTATCAGTTTTCATAAACAGTCCTGCTCGGTGATCACAATCTTCTTTATTTAAGTCTCAATAATTATCAGCAAATCTAACAGGTTTTATTCCTTTATAAAATCAAACTTGGACATTTTAGAGGACTACTGCTGTTTCAAAAATCCATGGCCATTTCTTCCACCTAACACTTTGTCCCCCATTCTCCACTTACCACTCATCTTCCCCACTCCAAGAAAAAATTGTGTTTGGATTATTTGGATAAATATCGACCACTGGGTTGGTTTGGGGTGGGGGGTTTTGGGGCTGTTGTTTGGTTTGCTTTAGTTCAATTTTTTAACAAATATAATGTACAAAGTTATTCACAATACCAAAATAATAACATATAATATAGTCATTCATTACTTCCAAAATCAGAAATGTATGCAACAGGCTGGACTCTGCATTACTTAAACATCCCCCAAAAAATCACCCACCAGCATTTTTGTGAGAAAAACATTCCAGACGTGTGTAGGTGAAGAAAATTCACTATGTCAAGATGACTATAACTCAGATTAGATAGTACTACAGCCAATTTGAGGATTGCTGTGCTTAAGCTGATACAACAAAAACAAGACAAAAAGCAGTCAGTAATTAATATGGGAAATATATCAATGTTTAGTAAAATGTTTTACTGACACATGGATGTTATAGGAAGAGCTACACATTTACAGCAATACAGTGATGCTACCTTAAAGGCACATTTTCTTATGTAGATGCTCCCTATACCTTAAATAAAACTACATCTAAGACTTAAAAACATGTTTGTACAGATTTTTTATGTATAGACACACACATACATCCCTGAATATTTTGATCAAATATACTAATATTATCTAAATTAAGAAAATAAGCAATTGCGATTTCTCATAGTATCCAAATATTTAGCAAAAACAAAATACTTACGACATCCCCCTCAAAACAAAAAAACCTTCACACTGATTTCTGAAGATAACGTTGGCTGCCTTGCACCTCCAAAGACACAGAAAGTCTTTGTTTTCTCACCTTCACCATTCCATTCCCAAGAACATCCTTTCTCCCCGGCAAGCTCCCATGCAGAAAGTTTTCTTTTGTATTGGGATGCCTGGGGGAGGGATGGAGGGAGGAGCTTGGTTGCCTTTCTGACAACAGTAAAAGAAATTTTGTGATCTCACTGACAACACTGTACAAAAGGGAAAAGTGCTTGGGAGATACTTTAGAAGAAGAATCACCTAAATATTAATCAATTATTTTCTTTCTGCTGAAATCATAGTTACATTTATTAAGAGCAAAGAGGGGGTTTTGTTCACTTGGAAAATACATGTGTAAAATGGTAAGAAAGCAAAAGGTTTCCTGTTTCACGTTTCATTCTGAGGTTTTAACCAGCTGAACTTTCAGGCATACATTAAATATTGGCATAAAATTTGCCTTTTAAAATGTTTTGGCTAGAAACTAGAATTATATATTACTGGGTTTCATTCTTGAATTTCAATTTTTTTATTACTCCCAGCCTATGGTGTATGTTCATTATACCTTTTACAGGCAAAATCTGAATGTCAAATATACTGTCTCTTACATACAAGATCAGAGCCAAAAATACATTCAGTATCACACTATGCCATAATTTCCATTAAAAAAATATGAACCTTCTTTGAGCAAAATAAAACCCACAGCATTTGTCCTCAGACCTGAAATTGCTTATATTTATCTAAATTAATGTATAAAACCTGCTAGCAACAGGTATTGGAGAGTAACACACACACACATTAATGGCAAGCCCTGGTACTAAGTACAGTTATTTCTCTCAGTTACATCAACTGAAGCCATTACTGTCTAAATTTTTTTTTCTGCTTTATTGAGTAGGATATAAATCTTTCCTGACAATAAGAGAGTTACTCTGGGTTTTGCTGTTCTACCAAAGGAACCATGCTGTCCTTAAAAGCCAGGCAGCTCTAATGCAGGGAAACAAACAACAAAGATCAAACACTTTGCTTGATAGGTATCATCAGTGAAGGAAACAACTGAAGCTGGTTTGAAAAGAAATAAAACCCTAAGTGTTCTGTGGGGCAAGCAACAATAAGACATTTTAAGTTGCAGTGTAACTTATTTTTCCAGAAAGCAAGAGCATGTTGTTGAGACAAGTTCAATTAAGAGAGCAGAATTTTTAAAGATCACTAAAGCATCACTATAATGGCACTGTAACTGCTATGGTCAGAAGCAGCCCCATTTATAATGCTTTACCAGCTAATACCATTAAATGCAAAAAAGATCCCTACCTGCATGTATTTATTCTGCTGCATCTTCTCCCTCCATCTGTCCCTGTGAAAAATGGGGCTCAGGGAGTAAAGACAGACCTCAACAGAGCCCTCTCTGCACTCGGTAATATCTGCAATCTGAAAAGGGCAAGCATGGAGAACAAGATTTTTATCTGCAGCAGTTTAGGACTTGCAGCTAACAGCAAAACATTTAGACAAGTAACTTTTCTTGTGCTACCATGGAAAATCTACTTTCTCCTATTAGGAAGGCAGGTTCTGAAAGCATGGGAAGAGGGCAGAAAATCAGCCTCATAGTAACCACATTGTTTTCTTCCCACTTTGATTCATTATTCCTCAGAATATTGAGGGGGGAAAAAAGGTTAAATTTAACAACAAAAAGATAATCATCATTATAGAAATTACTAAAATCAATTTCATTATAGAAATTACTGTTAATTTAGCCACCATGTTCTGCCTCTTCCATTAACTGCAAAGTACAGCACTCTTCTTTTTCCTTTTTATTGCTGGAGTACAAGACAAATTTTTGTTGGTAGCATTAGTACACCACTATTACTTTAACGACTAAGAGTGTACAGATGTCAAGAGCTGAAAAAACCCCAGATTTTTGCATATTTAAATGTACCTTGTAACCGTGCCATAAGCCTAAACATTAGTTATTGCTTTAAATTACAGATCAGATAAATGCACTCATCACGGCATCTGCCAGTTCATGCACACTGCGTGACCCTCTTATCTTCAAATTCTATCCAGCTGCCTCATCCACCAGCTTTCACCTACTGAGAAATGCCCTGTGGACAATCCTGGAAATCTGTGTCTCCTGGTCAGTGGGATATCAGACACGCCACACACATCCCTCTGTCTTAGAGGGGGAAGGGTTCATACAAGGTTTCTCTTACTATTTTTCCCTTTCATGGGAATGAGACAGCTATTTAAGTTCCTAACAAATCCAGCACGATTCATCCCCTTTTCCAATCTGGTTGACACTGTCCCTCTACAGCTCATGGACCATGGAAATCCTGACACAAGTGAGACATCTGAAATTCAGAACATTGAAAAGCTCCTTCTCCCTTCAGGATAGGTTTGTATTATTGAGACACTATGTCTGAAACTGGCCAAAATTACATGTTGGACAGAAGATCCCAGATGGATATAAGAGAGAATGGAACATAAATTTCCAACACTAACATCCAGCCACTATCATCAACTGATGTATCTATAAATCTAATCCTGAAATTTGCATACTGTTCAAGAGCCTATCTATGTATTATTCACACAAGCACAGGAAGTTTGAGTAAAAAGGTGTTTTACAGAGAGAAAACATACACATTTAACAAAAATTCAATGGAAAAACAAAACTCTTTACTTACAGGCTAAAAACGTCCACTAACTTTAATCATAACAGTTGAAAGCAAAATTACTCAAGCCTGAGAAAGACATTTCATATTTCCAAGAAATGGATGCTGCAAAACAAAATCGTACCATCCACAACTACATCGTGCCATCCGCTGATGAAGTATTGAATTTCATATAAAGTATCTTTATGAGTGTTTTAATTTAGGTCAAGATTGTCACAGAGACAGATCACAGCTGTTAATTACAGAGCTTATTGCACTTTCTGGTTATGGTTCGCTGCCCATTAGCCTGCAAGGACCACAAGTGAGTCTGAGGCAAACACGGCGATGCCAACGATCCTCCATTGGAAACAGCAAATGCAAACCTCTGTCCACACAGAAAATTCAGCTGTGCACATAATAACGAGCAGGTGTGAACACAGACATCAAAATACTCTCCTGAAAGCAAAATCTCAAACTCTGGAGAGGAGGAAACGGAAATCATGTTGGGTATGGCAGATTTTTTAGTTTGCTTAAAGATATCTACCCCACAGGAACAAAGGATCTCTCTTTTGGGCATAATAAAAATAAACACAAATTATAATCATAGCAAAAAGTTTTTATTAACAGAAATTAGCTGTTGTTTTGCCTCCCTACCACACGCAATGAAAAAAGTTTTCCAAGTAACTCTAGAGCTAAAAATCAGAAAATTCCACTAATGAGGAAGAACTATTTAAATGTTGTAAACCTGCATAACTGATGGCATGACAGACAGATTTTCTCAGAAGAAAATCATAAAGGCTTATAGATGAATGAGAGCTTTAAATACTGGGTGGCCCTTCAAGTTGAAGTTAAAACCTGCCAAATGTGTACCAAAAAAATGGAGCAAGTATTTAACAGGGTGGACAATTAAGTACCGAAACAACTTGTGAACACTTATACTCAAAAACTTTAGTGTCTCACCACATTAGACCTTTGTTTTCACGTCCCAACCTATCTCTATATACATACATATATACATACATGCACATGGGAAATTCATAGCAGACTTGCACGGGGCAGTAATTCTTTATAACACAGATGGGGAGCAGTGTAACAGTTGTTAACTCTGATGCTTATAGCTCATAAATGACAATTCCTACAAATGTATGCAATGAAGGAACTTCACTGCTCAGCAATAAAATTTCCTCCTCCTTGGTAATTCAAGCATTTGCATCGGATACACTTGCAATGAAGATTATTTGCAGAGATTTCTGTTTACTGCAGCTGCAACTTCAGAGAGTTTGCAATCCTCCTTCCTGTCCATAACCTAAACTGGCATACAGGGAATGCCATACCCACAATTTGAGAAACACAATAACCTTTGGCATATCCCATTAAGGGTGATCTCAAAGTAATGCACACACATTTATTCCAATACAACCTCAAATGCATCCTTCATGGGCTGAACTAATTCAATTGCTGGCCAGAAGCTTCAAGATTCCCCTTAATTTCAAGGCTGACTAATTTTAAGATCTAGATGAGATTCCAGGAACGTCTTATATCATAAGCCTGGAACAAGAGTAATAAGGGACACCAGGTTAAAAAAAAAAAGAAGGAGTGGGGAAATCCATCTTTGTTACACTTGGAACACAGTGTAACTAAATATTACACATACAATAAAAGCAAAGACAACACACAGAAAAAATGAGGGGTTCTGGAAACTAAATATCTGTGAGACAAAGAAAAGGTGCACCCCAGTCTCTATTAGGAAAGAATCTAATAGTGTAAAGTACATTGTGTATTTGTCCAGACATTAATTTGCATGATTGCCATTTCCCTTTTTTCATGCTGCACAGTGAAATAAGAAATCACACAGACATGAAATCTGGTATTTGGTAAATAGCTAATTGACTTTATAGAACAACAGGAAATAGCTTTTATGGTAAGTACACATTAAATGCATTGTTACACAAAGTAGCTTTCTGCCTAATGACCTAATGTACACTGAAGAAGTCTGAAAATTATCTCAGTGCCTGAAGTTCAAGTTACTCCCTCTGTTTCTTCTTAGTGTTCTGAAAAGCAGTATTAGTATTCCTGAGGCATTTTTCATTTCTCAAGAGTAAGATGCTAAAAGCAAAATATTGCTGCTACAATCTCTGAAAGATTTCCAGCATTTCTTGAAGTCTTGCTAACACAGCTTATGAAGTTTCACCTTTTATTGCATGGCTTGAAACACAACACAGCAATGAAATGACAAATGCAAAGGCACTGGCAAACATTGAGCCGTTTGTTTTCAAACTTATTTGTTACTGTGGCTCGCTGTAAGATTAAAGTCTAAACTTCAAGATGTCAAAATGCAACTCGTAAAAACTATGTAATACCAAACAGCTTCACAAATTAAAAACCAACAAAGAAAACACAGAATCACAGAATGGTTGGAAGGGACTTCAAAGATCATCTAGTGCCAACTGCCCTGCCATGAGCAGGGACACCTTCCTCTAGCCCAGGTTGCTCCAAGCCCCGTCCAACCTGGCCTTGGACACTTCCAGGGATGGGGCAGCAGCCACAGCTTCTCTGGGCAACCTGTGCCAGGGCCTTACCACTGTCACAGACAAGAATTTCTTCTCAGTACCCAATCTAACCCTGCCCTCTGTCAGTTTGAAGCAGTGCCCCCTTGTCATCACTCATCCTGTCTCTACACGGCTTTGCCATTAGTCTCTCTCCATTTCTCCTGTCGGCTCCCTTCAGGTACTGCAAGGCCATGACGAGGTCTGGGCTGTGAGCACACTTTGATGGGTCATGTCCAGTCTGCCACCTACCAGCACCAAATCCTTCTCCAGAGAGCTGCTCTCACTCTGTCCATCCCCCACATTGATATCGGGCATTGTCCCCACTCATGTGCAGCACCTTGCACTCAATTTTGTTAAACCTCATGAGGTTCACATGGGCTCATTTCTCACTTATTCCGGTCACTCTGGGTGGCATTCCATCCTTTTGGAGTATCAGCTGCACCACCCAGATTAGTTTCATCTGCAAATCTACTGAGGGTGCACTTGATTCCTTTGTCTTTGTCATTAATGAAGATATTAAATAACACTGGTCCCAGTTTAGACTCCTGAGGGACAACACTTAACACTGATGTTCATCAGGACTCTGAGCCATGGACCACTATCCTCTGGATGCAACTGTCCAAGCAATTTCTTATCCATCTAACGGTCCACCCACTGAACCCATCTCTCTCCAATTTAGACAGAAGCATGTTGTGTGGGACCGTGCCAAAAAACTTTACAGAAGTTCAGATAAAATGATACCTGTAGCCTTGTCCACTCAGTATTCACTCCATCACAGAAAGCCCCTGAGTTGGTCAGGCAGGACTTTCCCTTGCTGGCTGTCCACAATCACCTCCCTGTCCTCCGTGTGCCTTAGCATAGCTTCTAGGAGGATCTGTTCCATGATCTTCCCTGGCACAGAGGGGATATCAGTGTTGCCCAGAGGCCTCCTTTTTTAAGATGAGTACAATGTTTCCTTTTTTCCAGTCACCTGGGACTTCACCTGACTGCCATGATTTTTCAGATATGATGGAGAGTGGCCTGGCAACAACGTCAGCCAATTCCCTCAGGAGTCTGAGGTGCATCTCATCAGGTCCCATAGAGTTCTGTACATTCAGGTTCCTCAGCACCTGATCTTTACTTACAGTGGGAAGCACTTTGTTGCTGCAGTGGGAAGCATATGATTTAAGGTACTTTCTAGGACAAAGTCGTTCATTTGTTTAATAAGGTTTTTTCAAAGGCAAAATGAAGGCTTGTGTTGTTCACTTTAGTCGTGTGCTCGCTTCAGGCTAATGGTAATTGTCAAAGTGTTTCAGATGCTGTCATGCATAAAGTATGTAGTTTTATTCGATTCTGGGCTGGGGAAGAATGAGGCAACGTGAAGTTTTCTCTGTAAGAAATACTGAGCAAAGTGCCTTATTACATTTCAGTATGCATTAGTCCATTAGGAGGTTGATGACTTCTTTTCACAACACAATCATTTTCATGCATACTCTAAAATAATTTCTTGTCTTCTCTTATTCAAATTCTGACAGTTTCACGTTATTCTTTGCTGAAATGAAACAATAGTTTCATTCATAAACCCTAAACATCACTTCATTATCCATAATCACCAATGGATTATTTGTTTAGTAAAAAGATAATATTGTGTCTTCAAGGACAGTCATAATTTTTTGTACATTTGATTTGAAATGAAATTTGTTTATATAGAGAGAACCTTTTCATTTTACATTTTTACACCATTTAAAAATTTTGTTCCCTCTTTTTTTTTTTTTTTTTAATGCATCAAAGAAGTTTTAGTGGATTGTTACTGCTATTTATATATATAAAGCAGTGTTTGTTCAACCTGTCAGATCAACAATTCAATACTTCAAGGTAAAAAAGTACAGTGATCTCTTTGTATCACAGAAACATTGTGGTTGGAGGAGATGTCAGGAGATTGCCTAGTCCAACAAAGATCATATTTACTGAGGGCTGCTAAAACTATGAGTAACATAGTAGAGATAATTTTCTAGTTTCTGTGTGTATGTCCATCAAGCCTGAACTAAGGGCAATAAGAGAGAAAAAATATGCTAGGCAAGGTTTTCTTTCTTATGCAGTAAATCTTTCAACCTTTCATCATGTGTGTGTCATTTCCTAGTAGGAAAATGGTAAGATGATCTAGTCTATAACATTAGCTGTTTGCTTTAGGTTTTGGAAGAGAAGCAGTATGATGCATACATGAGTCTAGGGCTTTTTTTCAATTTCCATGAAAATCTGATCTTCTTTGGTTAAATCGTGAATTTCTGAGAACACTGTAGTGAGCAAAGAGCTGTTGAGCCAAAAAGGAAGTGGTGGAAAATCAAACAGGTCTCAGGAGTGAAGCCAGGATGTTGAGATACAGAGAGAATGGAAATGCTCAGAATGTAAGCATTGAGCGAATAATCATTGTAATAAGGAAGAGTATAAAGATTAGATTTCCTTAACACTAGCAGCTTCAAGAATGCTGTGGGATTTCCCAGCTTCTTCTGTGTGTGTGCTGCATTCTCTCTTGTGAGGCTTGACAGTCGCAGCATTCAAAGAAAATGTTAAGAGATTCTAGAAAATCACTGTAAGAGTCATTTGGAGCCTGAGAAGTAGGAACTATGATGTAATGTTCAGGTGAATCTTGTCTACAGGAGAGAAGTTGGAAGGAAACACAATTGCAGCTTTCAAATATTTAAGAAGAAATGTGGAATAAACTCATCATCATGTCCATGAAGAGTGAAACAAGAAGTAACAGGCTGAGACTGCAGCTCAGGAAATTGAGATGAAGCACAAGAAAAACCTTTTTATGGCAGTAAGAATAGTGAAGCAGTAGAATACGTTGCATATGAAGGTTTTGGAATCACCATCTGTTGCAACTAGAGACTAAACAGATATCTCCAGGAATTACATCAGCGGAGTTGATGCTGTTTTGGGCTAAAATGGGAACTAATTGGCTTTAGAACATCACTTCCAACACCATTTAAAAAAAAATGTAATTATACAACTAGTATACAACTACTAGAACTACATACAGCAAGTAGAAATTGTTTTGCATAAACAAAGGCCTCTCTAATCTTCCAGGAAAAGCTGTAATGGGTTCTACAGCTGGGATAAGAGCTATACAAATTTAAGACATGAAGAAGACATACATTTTAAGAGCCGCTAACCACTGAAAAAATCCCCAAAGGGCATGGTAGAATCTACATAGCTTAAAACCAGAAGTGTTGCAGCCTATATATAATTTATGGGCATGACTCAGATGTGACTGTTTGAAAATTCTGTATTTAGGCTGTACTTTATAGGATGTGAAACTTGATCTGAAATCCTATTTAATCTTTTTGTGTGACTAAAATTTCCTGAGCTATCACATTCTATATCTGCTTATGCAAGGCATTCGAGTAATACAACCAACTGTTTCAGACTCCATCATGTCCAAGATCAGCTGTAAGAGCCACATTCACAGAACAGTGTCTGTGGGTCTCTGGAAGTGCTGTGTCTGTAACTACAGCTCTTCCTGCTGGATTAAAGGAGACAAATTCTTATTGCAGCATTAACTCTGTCTTAAATTTGCTTAACCTAATCTCTAACTACTGGATTCTGGTTCAGTTATTAGGAAGAAATTCTTCACTATGAGTGTGGTGACATGCTGGCACAGGTTGCCCAGAGAAGCTGTGGCTGCCCAACCCCTGGAAGCCTCCAAGGCCAGGTTGGACAGGGCTTGGAGCAACCTGAGATGGTGGTAGGTGTCCCTGCCCATGGCAGGGGGTGAAACAAGATGGTTTTTAAGGTCTCTACCAACCCAGACCATTCTGTGATCCTACAAAATACTGCAGGTAAGGAAGGACTTTAGCCAAGGCAGATCTCATTTCAGAATCAAACCCTCCACTTGCAGCTACGATGAGGATACTGTGCACTCTGCAATGCTAGAAAAAGTGATCTGTATCAAAATAAGCAATTTTTAAATTAGCAGAAATAATTAAGTAATCATTATGTCTTCTTCTTCTTCTTAGGGTTGCAGCCAGGGAATACCTGAATGTGCCATTTTTTCCTTACCCTGTTACATTTTATCTCTCACAGTATTTTTCTTTCACTAATTAACACCTTTACTGTTCTACCACAAAGAAGTGTAACAAAAAGGCTGCCAAGAACAGAGTCCTGTACAGTTTCATCCAGATCCTCACCCAGCGCACAGTCACTGCTGCAGCAGAGCCCTTTTAATGGTTAAATAGCCAGGGTGATACCCCCCTGTCATTGCATCTGTCATAGTGCTAATGATCCCATTTGTGCTAAGGGAAGCAAGAAGTGCTGATATTGCCCAAACACAACAGCTCAGCAGACAGAATATTCTACGCTAGAAGGGATTCACAAGGATCAAGTGAGCGAACAGGGACCAACCCCACAAGCTTGGTGTTATCAGCACCGTGCTCTAACCAGCATCTCCCGTTATTCAGCAACGAAACCAGGCTGTCCAACACACACAGAGGAGTCTCAGAATATTCTGAGATAGAAGGGACACACCAGGATCATCCAGTCCCATTCTCAAGTGAGTGTACTCTCAAGTAGAGGGATCGCACCCACAACCCTGGTGTTATCGCCACTGCTCTTTTACCAACACCTCTCCCTTTTAGCAGCGAAACCAGCCTGACCAACCCACAGGGAGCAACCCTGTGGCGCAGCTGATGAAAGACCGTCTGGCTGACCCATAACAAGCGCTGATTTGGTTTGTTTGCCAGGTCCCCTTCTTGCTCCAACACCTTCTGGCGTCACTCGGGACAGCACAGAGCGGGAGGAAGGCACTGAGATAGGGAGGGAAGAAGGGAAATCGCGGGCCGGGCCTGAGCCATGAGCGGGGCCGGCCCGGGGCGCACGTGGCGGGCTCGCGGCAGCGCGGGAAACTGGCCACGCCCCTCTGAGGCCACGCCCACCGCGCTCCCCTATAAAAGCCCCGGGCGGGCGGGGTGCGGCGGGGCCGACACTTCCGGTCGGACATGACGCCACAGTGTCAACATGCAAGATGGCGGCGCATCACCGGCAGAACACGGCGGGGCGGCGGAAAGTGCAGGTGAGGGCGCGGCGGGGCCGCGGCGGCTCCGGGGGAGCCCCGCGGGAACCCCGCGCCTCCGGGGGGGCTGCGGCAGGGCCCGGGGTTCTCCGTGGCGGCGCCGTGGGGGGAAGCACCCCCGCACGCCTCTCTACCCGTGCCGCTCCGCCGGCCGCCGTGGAGGCACCGGAGCTGCGGAACGGGGTCGGGACCGGCCCTGTTCTAAAGCGGGCGGTGAAGCTGAGACGGAAAGGACTGTGCCCTCAGCGTGGGTTCCCGGCACTGACAGGGCTGCGGAGTGGATTCCCGCCGATCTCTCTCGGTTGTGGCCGGGGCCGGAGCTTTCCCCCCAGCCCAGGATGAAAACACCTCCTGGAGTGTGCATTCCCGTCTGGGACGCCAAGCCCAGGGCTAAGGCAGGAGGGAATTTAGGTGGGCAGGGTTGTTTACAGGACCTTGTAAGCAGGGATATCCCACAAGACGAGGGGGAGTGCATCAAATTGGAAGAGTGGTTTTAAATAAAATTTCAGAAAATAACTCTTCCCTGTGAGGGTGCTCAGCCCCTGGCACAGGTTGCCCAGAGAAGCTGTGGCTGCCCCTGGATCCCTGGAAGTGTCCAAGGCCAGGTTGGACGGGGCTTGGAGCAACCTGGGCTAGGGGAAGGTGTCCCTTCCCTTTTATGATCTGCTTTGTGCCTTACCTGTGCTTTCATTTCCGCTTAGCACCTTGTCTCTGTTAAACACCGCCTTTTTCTACACATGAGCAAGGAACAGGGCTTTTTCTGTTCCGAGTTGAAAGTTATGCCCTTCCCAACTTCAGTCAGCATTTGCTGCAGGAAACCTGTGGCTTAGGCAGTCTGGAGGGTGCAGAGCACACCTGGGAAAGAATTAGACTTAAAGGTGTGGGCTCATGTGTAGTTAGGGGTACATTGTTATAGCCTTGGTGGAGGCCGAATTACTGAAGTGTGTATGAAAAGTCAAACAGTAAAAGTCATGAAAATGGTTTTATTTTATGGTCCTCAATGCTTTTCTTCTTGTTTGTGATACTACCAGCCCTTTAGGCATTTTAACAGCTTTCGCTGTGGAAAACATTTAATGCTTTACCAATGTGGCAAGTGCAAATTTCAGTTGTATCTATCCACTGTGATCAAAGGAAATATTGATTAGGCTTGAAATAGCATTAAGGTCCTTCCCAGCAGAGGTGGGTTTGGTTTTTGGACACAGCTTTTGAGTTTTGTCACACAGAGGAAATGTGCACCTCTTTAGAGCCTGTAGTGTTTTCTGTGGTTAAGGGAAGCAGTCAGTGCTGTATAAAGACTTACCTTACCAGAAAAACCCTTGGACATTCTTTAAAACACAAAATCCCCAAAATATCCCTTTATTGCCTTCATTGCCTGTGTCATAAACAAGTTTTTGCAGATTGCAAAAATCTCCCTTAGCAGGGAGATTTTATTATACCGTGATATTTCTTTGATGTAGTCCTATTTATGGAGGAGTATTTCCCTGACATCAACATTCATCAAAGAGGACGTTGTTTCCTTTTTTACCACTACATTTGTTTTCCAAGCATTACTTTGCTCAAAAGCTTGTTTTTACAGGTGGTTTTGTGCTGGTTTTTTGATGTCTTCTCTTCTCATTGTGTTATGTGACTTCCCCCCCCCCACTTCACGTACTGTTACAGTGATCTGTGTCTCAGCCAGTGCACTAGAAGTCTAGATCTGCAGGTTTTTTTGGTTATATGTTTTCTAGAGAAGCTGTGGCTGCCCCATCTCTGGAAGTGTTCAAGGCTGGATTGGATGGAGCCCTGAGCAACCTGGTTTAGTTGAAAGTGTCCCTGCCCATGGCAGGGGAGTTGGAACAAGATGATCTTTAAGGCCCCTTTCAACCCAAACTGTTTCATGATAAACATTTATAAAGCCTTGAGCAGAAGCTGGGTTGTTTTTTTCTTGTGCTCTTATTTCACCCGCTCTGTTAGAGACAGGATTTTGTTCATGTAGTTGAATTCTAAGTGGCTGTTTTATCAATCAGCTTCTAATGGAAATATAAAACCACTCATGATTTATTCCCAGTAGCTGAGTGTTTAGGATGCTGCTACGTGAAACTTTTCAGAGAGCTACACAGAGAGTGAGAAATTTGTCCCAAAGAGATGAGACTATGAGAAGAATCTTTTTAAAAAAACACCTCTTGGGCATGGAGGCAATTGATTCCTTAGATGGTTGAAGTTTATGGAAATCAGAGCTATTACTATCTTGGATGCACCAGTTTTACTGGTAAGCAAAACCATCCAAAATAGTCAGTTTAGGGTGTTTCTGCATATTAATTGTATGTTTCTAAGCATTTAATCAGAATAGAGGCGTTAGCCTTCAAAATAAATTCCATGCATAGAGAAAGGAAAGAAGTTTAATTATTTAAATGGAAGTCAGGCATTTGAAATGTCCAGTGGCAGGTATTTCTTAAGCTTAGCCTTGCATGCCTGAAGGCTGCAGGAGTGAGGTTGTCTGATTTGGGGAGGGAGAGAGGATGCAGAGATGTGTCAGCCACTGCTGTTGGCCATATGCCGTAGCTTTCCCATCTGTCCTGGCAATTAAATCAAGATGAAGCCACTTCTCAGCAGGTGGCTTGGAGTAGCTCCCCTTAAGGGGTCATATTATAACTGCTCTCCCAAACTTGTTCCCTGACTGGAATAAATTTACCCCCACACTCAAAACCTTGTCAAGAACACAGGGGAATTTTGCAATAACTGTTTTGGATCAGCATCCTTATAAAATTTTTGAACAAATTTTAAGCACTTTTTGTCCTTTAAGTCTTGTACAGAATAAGATGATCTCATGCCCCATCCCTTGGAAGTGTTCAAGGCCAGCTTGGATGGGGCCCTGAGCAAGCTGGTCTAGTGGAAAATGTCCCTGCTTGTGGCAGGGGGTTGGAATGAGATGAGTTTTAAGGTCCCTTCCAAACCATTCTAGCATTCTGTGATCTCTTTGCACTGAATTGGTCGTCTTTATGCACTACTACTGCACCTTACTAGATATGATATCTATGTTATATTTTATATATAATAAATATGCAATTTATATTTATAGATTATATCAATTTCATATAAAATATTAAACACGTATTAAGTTGATTCCATTGTGAAAGGATAAAAAGTGTTTCTTAATGCCTTCCGTTACTTTTATTCTAGAGCCTGGAGTCCCTGATAAAAGATTAAATAATATTCTTAATTGAAAACCATATTTTTAGGGATACATATGCTCTACCAAGATATTAAGGCAATAGTTTTTTTTTCCCCTTGGTGCTTGACTGTTGCTTCTCTCATTTTAGATGCAATTCATGTCACTTCAAGTGATTTTGAGAAATATCTTTTTTTTTTTTAATTGCTCACAATAGTATTTGTGTTGTTTTTAATTTTTTTTTTCCACTTACTAACAAGGAATGAATGTCCTCAGAGCTCAGCTGGTCACTGTTTTCACCATGTGATTTTTTTAAAAGCAGATTTTACCATCTATGAAGATAAAATATTGTATAAAAGGTACTGTAACAAGGATAACAGGGTCCCAGATCAACTGATACTCATCCATGCAGGAAACACATTGTAGGTCCAGCAAGAAATTCACTTGGCCCTGTGTTCTGAAATGCATCTGTTGACAGAAGCTTTATAGCTGGAGCTCTTAGGTAGTCATTAAAATGATTAATCCTGATCCATTTAGGACACTGAATCCCATAAACTCCTTATAAAGAGAGCTCATCCCTTTGTGATGTTTGTGCTGTGCTGCTGTGAAAGACTTTTGTTCATTGGGGAGTTTATAAAAGCTGCAGCAGACTCAAAGTCACTTCCTGGTGACTTCCACAGCCCTTTCCAAGCAGGACACAGGACTTCATCACCAGCGATAAAACGTGTGTGCCCCAGGGCAGAGGTGCATTTTATCACAGCATTTCTCCTCTGCCAAAACCTTACTGCTTTTATGTTGTTTAGATGTGTTTATGTAACTTTATATTTTTTTGTATTTGTTTGTATGCTTACTATATTTAATATTTCTTATTTCTATCCTCAGTGACACTGAAACTAAAAAACGAACAAAAAAGCCCCACTTTCTGACCTTTCCCCCCCCCCAAATAAGAACATAATGGAAAACTACATGTGGATTACCAGCAGTCTTCCTCTGTTTTTCTTCATGAATTTTTTAGTTTAGTGGACTTAGCTGCTGTGTCCACCACTCTTACACAAGTGTAAGCTCTTTTAAATCACGTTGCTGTTGCTTTTATTGATCCATTTTAAGTTCCCTGTGCATTTCAACAGATTTTCTGGAGCCCTTAACTTTTCCCCTCTGTTAATGTCGAATTAATGCATTTGAGTCCAAGCCTGGATGCTTCTGGTGTTATACCTCCCTTTCCAAAGGGTTCCATGAGGTGTACAGCAAATGCGTCATGAGGTTATTTTTAGTTCAGCCACATATGCCCTGTGTCTTGTTCTGGTTTTGTTAATATACAAGATGTTTATTTCGGTCTCAATGACTGGTTTGCAGGAGAGAGCCTTTGAACAATTTTTTATTCTGGATGAGGAAATAAATTTAAGTATTTTTACTGTAAGCAGTGGGCAGTTGCCTGGATATCATTAGGCTTCCAATATGAGTTGGAGAGTCCCTTTTTTGCCATAGTCATCTTTTTCAATTCATACTTTCTTCTGGACTTGCCTTGTCCTTGCCTGACTGCTCAAATCACAGTATTCAAGTGAAATGTTGGTGTGGTATCCCATCCATCAACTTGCTGACTACAAAGTAATTTTCTTTAACCTTAATTTTCTCCACTTGTGCTTTTAGTATTAGAAATTACTTTAAAATTGTTTCTCTTTTTTTTTTTAATCACATGCATAATTTGCATTATAATCACTTTTATCATTGAAAAATGGCTGTCACAGTTTCTTCCCATGACATGCAGAAAATGATCATTACTGATTCTTTATACAATAGGGATTTTTTTTTTTTTTTTTTAAATTTTTGCCCTTATTCCTTAAGCTTCTAAGACAGTTTGTCAGGAAAAGTAAACCTCTCCTTCTGTGGATGGTAAATAAAACTTTGTAGAATTGTAAGTCTGAGGAGGGACAAAAGGAACTGGATTCTGTGAACAGTAGCAGTCGCTGCTGGGGAATTTTATGTCAAGCTTTTTTGTGGTTTTGCCATATTTTTTTCCCATCGAAGCTGTCATGTATTTACAGAAAAAAAGTGAAATAGTAAGAAATAAGATTTTAATCTTGTTTAATTGAGCTGTTAGAGCACAGCTACTTTCTCAAGTTTCTCTCGGGAAGAAGGATGATGATGATGATGTGTTTTCTGCTGAACTGGTGCTGAGATCCAGCATTTGCTCAGGTCTACTATTGACTCACTAAGCCTAAAACGATATAACTCCACTCTTTGCCCCAGTTCTTTTAAAATAAAAGCATTTCTTGCCAAAAATGTCTGACTAAACTCATGTGTGAAAGTTATTAGAAAGAATAAAGGGCAAGTGACACTTGAACTTTGTTGAGTATTTTAGTATTGGTGGTTGTGGGAAATGGTTGTCAGTCTTCCCTAGTCGTGCCCTTAGATGATGGATAAGCAGCACTTGTTGGAGCTGACTTTAATTCTGTCAAGATTAATGTAGAAATATGACTCAATTTCCAAAGTCCTGTGAAAGTATTAATCATATATGAAAAGTATCTTATTTACTAAAGTGAGCCATCACTTGCCTCTTTTTCATTTTTAGGGATTTGTGACTCTGTTTTGCTTGAACTCCTTTAAATTGAAAAAGTAATGATATTATGAGCAAAAGGCTCCTTAAAATGCTCGCATGACTAACATAGTGTGACAGTCTATTTAGGAGGGGAATTGAGCTCTGTATTACACCTTGCAAATACAACAAATATGGGAGGTGACTGACAGAAGAGGAACAAATCCAAAAATTGAAGATTTGTCAAAAAGTACCCACTAGCAGTTGGGAGAAGTGAGAGCTGAACGGCCCTGCTGACTTTGATTCTGACATTATATTTCAGCAAAAGATTGTTCTCCCTATTAACTAACTCTGATCTAACGATTAACTAAATTTGATCTACTTTAGGCTTTGAATTCCTGTAATATATGTCTTATGTGCACGCACACAGTATTTTTGACTGAATATTTTCATTGGCTTGACTCAAAGAGTTTGAAAGCAACATGAATTTGATGGCCATTCCTTTGCCTTGTGTTTTGTATCATGTTAAACCTTGACTTTGTAAGTCTTTTACTCCAGCAGTCTGTGTGCCTTCTAGCACACTGTGATATCATCAAGCCCAGTTGAGGAGTTGCACATACATCTTGCTCTCTAAAAAACCCTGGAAACTTAAAAGTATTTGAAGTGTTTTATCACAACACTCAGTTGTGGTTGGTAGTGTCTTCTCTCAGTGATGTCACTGAAGCTGTGTGTAGGTGGAGACTTGAGCATGGTTAGCAAGAATGTTATGGATGAGTCGGGAATGGGTGACAGAAGCTGGAAGTATTGGAAATTAGGACACAATCTAAAATTGTGAGGAAGAGCTGTGACTCTGCAAGGGCTGTGAGTGGCTGACAGAATATATGCAAGAAGTGTTTAAGAGCGTTGGGACATAACATTAATAACAGCAGTGAAGGACTTGTGGAATGGTAAAAGAGTATTCAGGCAGAAGGATTCAAGAGGCTCTTAATTTTGATCCTCCAGTGCTGGTCTGTAGAGCTGCTGCAGCTCTTCCTCAAACAGAATAGCACTGGATATGTGCTTTCTGGAAATATCAGTTCTCTTACTGTGCTGCACAGAGACAGGATAGTTCAGTTGAGGTGTTGCTCACATTCACCAAATGGACTTGTCAGTTCTCCTGGTACGGAATCTGAGATGCTGGAAAATATTTCTTCAGTGAGAAGGACCACTGAACATTTTAATTTCTTGGTTTTATTTTTGTGTAACTGAGATGTTATCTGGAAAACATTTTCTTTATACTACTCTAACAGAGTTATTGGAGTGAAAAATTGCTTTCAGATCTCTAGCCCGAGACTACTTGTAAGCATTTTCAAAACACTGGTACTTGTGTATCCAAACGATTCCTGCTCTGAGCAGATTTGATTATACCAAGCATGAAATTTTGTCTTGTTCTGATTATATTTTACAGAATCTGGGAAGAGGCATAACTGGCAGCTTCCCCTCCTTTTCCCTAGGTGTGAGGGCTTTCCTCAGAGTAATGCATAAACCCTGTGTAAACCCAGGGATCAGCGGAGCTGCAGCACAGTGTGAGAGTAGCTCTGAAGAAACCGCAGTGCCTCAGAACTGTGTTTACTGAACAGTATTAACAGAGAGTGCTGTGGCCTTTGCAGGGTCTCCTGAAATTTCCTTTCAGTGTTACTGAACAAATCCACACAATCACCTTTACACAAAGTACTGTCAAACGCAGAAGGAAAGAAACTAAAGGAATCATTTATTTGAAAGAGCAGTAAGAATTTGAGCTTCCTATTATATTGGCAGGTGGGTAGTTGTGGGGGTTTTTTAAATGGTTTCAAAATAATAACACCTGAAATAGCTTGAATTTGTATCTGCAATCTTTCAATGCTTTAATCCTCAGTGACCATGTCCTCTCTTTTTTGAGACTGGGAAAGACTGTCATCCCAGCTGTAGAAACTGTGGAGCCTGCTTGGGAAGTGAGACACAAACTCATTGTGTTGTCTAAGATCACCTGGAATATGTACACAGAGCAGGGAATTGAACTAAGGATCCTCTTCATCTAACTATTCTTGAGTTGGAATGGTTAAATAATCCTTTGGGCTCCAGCTGATATCTTCTCTATGACTCTTCCCCATTTTCAGGGGGAAATGACTGAGGTGATGTTGGTAACTCTCAAACTGACAGACTTAATGCTTGTAAAACTCTGAGTATTTTCTACCCAAGACTCTCACAAAGACGAAATTACACGTTTGTATTTTGTGGCCAAGTCAGAATCTCAATACCATAATTGGATTTGTGCAAATGTATTTTAGGTCTCCTATGTGATTAGAGATGAGGTGGAGAAGTACAACCGAAACGGGGTAAATGCACTTCAGCTGGATCCAGCATTGAACAGACTCTTCACAGCAGGCCGGGACTCCATCATAAGGATATGGAGTGTCAATCAGCACAAGGTCAGCCATGAGAGGCTTCCTGTCTCTAAACCTACTTTTTTCCAAGTTATCCTGCTTGTAAACTGTCTGCAGGCCCGCATCTGATGCTGGTTTTTAACAGCTGCCAATTATTATGGTAGCAAAATCATTTTGATATTACTCATAGCTTACGTAGCTGTTTACTTTTGTCACCAAAAGCTTCTGGAATAGTGATCTCAAGCAACTCTGCCCTAGGGAACTCTAGATCCATTTGAAGGCTGAAGAAAATGCCACAATAGGATCTGATAGTCACAGTCTTTTCCATTTGTGATGAAATTTTATAAACTTTTTTTTTCTCTAATTTGTAGCAAGACCCTTATATAGCATCTATGGAACACCACACAGATTGGGTAAATGACATTGTGCTCTGCTGCAATGGTAAAACATGTAAGTACTTAAAAGTTTGAGAACTACAGCATTTAGAAACTGTATACAATTTAAATTATTTGCTGCTTAAATTATTTTCCATCTTTCCTTAGCATGTAAAATGAATATGTGGTGTATATTGTAAATTTGGTAAATAGCATAAGCAGATATTTTAATGGAAATGTTTATATAAATGATTGTTTTAATCTTTTTTGGAAAACAGAGTACTATGAATATGCTTTAAAGTTGTATATAAGTGTTATTGTTTTGGTTTGACTCTTGGCAAAATGCCAACCACTTCCCAATGTGACAGAGTTTCAGTTAAAAGAAG
>JAWWEU010000081.1:4529667-4553099 GCA_035583155.1 Acropternis orthonyx | reverse complement strand
GACCCACAGAATTGGGGCCTAGCTAAAACTAAAACCTTAATCTGAGTTTTTTGGGATTTATCAAACCCATCACAATAAGCCATTAAAATTTAGTCTTTATTCTTTCCAATTTAGTGATATCTGCTTCTTCAGATACAACTGTTAAAGTGTGGAATGCACATAAGGGATTTTGCATGTCAACACTAAGGACGCATAAGGTAAAGAACACTATCTCTAAATACCGTGTGTGATCACTGCCATTCTTTTAATTATTAAGATGTAGACTTCACATGGATAATGCTGTCAATTCACGTTGTTATTTTATTGTAGGATTATGTGAAAGCGCTGGCATATGCAAAAGACAAGGAGCTGGTAGCATCTGCTGGGCTGGACAGACAGATATTCCTCTGGGATGTAAATACTCTAACAGCACTGACTGCCTCAAATAACACTGTAACAAGTAGGTACCTGGGAGGGGAGGCAAATGCAACTCACTTTATTGAGTGGCATAATCTGTGAGATCAATTGAAAACTATAGATGCGTCTTTCTATCTGAACACAAAAAAGGTCCAAGAAATTTTAAGGTAGATCTGCTATGTAATCAGTGCATCTGTTGTGTTATATAATAGCTGGAAATCTAGCGCAGCCAGCAGTCATGACATTTAGAATAGAGGACAAGTCTCTTTGAACTTTTTCTCCTGGAATGTGATGTGCTGGTTTCTCTGAAACTTGATAGAACTTCAGCTTGAGAGAAGCTCTTTGCTTCTCAACTAAACTGTTACAGAAATTTTCTCTTAGATTGTTTGTCCATATGGTTTTTGTGTATTATTATTGGGGTTTGGGTTTTTTGTTTGTATAGATGCTGAAAAAGCATGCAATACAGCTCCTAAAACAGGAGTTACACATTTATCAAATATCTCTGTCAGAAGAATGAAGTTACTAGTTAAATTAGATTTAAAACCATGCAGAATAGTACTAAGCATAGGTTACATATAAAGATAACAGGCTGGTGAGATCTAACTCAGTAGATATGGAAGGCAAGGGGAAACCATAGGTTCTACTCATCAGAATTAACTCTTATTATCACCATCATCTTTTAGGCAGTGGTCTGTCCTGCTTTTCTCTCCCTGCAAAGACATTATAGTAAATTATGAGATCTTTCCTTATATAGCAGTTCTAACACTGCTTTCTTAGAAGAGCCAGGGTAGAGCTGGTTAAATTTCTCTTCTGAGAAGTGTCACACCAGTCTTCATGTTCAGTTGGGTTTGATTGCTCCAGTGAATAATGCAGGCCTGGGTCATGGGCATCCTGGTTTGTATTGGCTGTTTTACAATAGATTTTTTTCAGAAGGACGTCTGGTGTGACCACAGTGTACTTTGCTGCTTGTTAGGTGGGCTGGAAAGATGTTGTTCCAAGTGACACTCATTTTATACTTTGTTTTTAATAGATGTTTGAACAATAGCAGAGTCTGAACAGAACCACCTTGTGTACTACACACTTGAAATTTCTAAATAAGACTAGTTGCTTCCTCAGTCATAGGTTAGAAATGACGCAAGAAAAAACTGCAAAACTAGAATTTGGAGTTGGTACAACATACTCTTTAAGAAATGTCAGGAATATATAATTCTGTAAGTAAGAGGCAGGCCTGTTGTTTTGTTGGTGTAGGGTTTTTTTTTAATGACTGTATTTCTGATTCTGAAAGATGTGTTGGTTTTATGCATTTGATGGTTTCTAAAACCCGAGATGCCTCTGCTGGGCAGAACTGTCAATTTTGCATTTGTTCTGTCTACAGGACTTTAATTCAAGTATAACCTCACACTGGCACATCTGGGTAGCCTTTGGAAGAGAAAGGGCTTCTAGTGAGCTGTGTTGCACTACGGAATAGTATTGGGATGGCACACAGCTGGAGATAACTAAAGAGATTTACCTTATATTTCCCAGTAATATAAAATCATTACATTTATTTATTTATTTTCATTGAAAGAATTATTTTACAGCCAAACCTTGCTGATAACTGTAAGTTTTTCTGTAATCTACTTGGACATGGAGTTCTTGAAGGAAGAATTTATTTGTGAGCTGACAGGAAAACTCAGTTGTGAGATAATAAAAAGAAAAAGTCAGTAACATTTTTGTACACTGCAACAGTGATACAGAACCTAAATGATTCAAGTGAATCAGAAATGGGAGATGGGGAGTACCGCAGAGCTGATGCTTGTTTTTTGCCAGAGATCAAATGGAAGTGGAGACATCACCTCTAAGATGTCAGGGGTGAATTTGCATTTCTAGAGTTAGAACACAAATATTTCATGAGGGGGAGGAAAAGGAAGCGGAGGAGTTGTTTTTCTTTCTTTTTAGTGCTCCCAAGTAGCAGTGTTTCTGTTGGGAAGAACACAGTATATGTCCTCAAAGAAGCTGTTTTCCTAAATCCTTTCAAATAGCATCGATTTTCAGAGTACAAATGAAGACTGTTCTCGTGCATTAATTTCCTATCTGATTGCCTGGAAGCAATGTACACAAGGCAGCATTAAGAGAAAGCCTGTTTTTAAAGAGTCTGTTAGTCAGCATAGCCAGAACTCAAAATAAGTGGAGAGATTTTACTTTTGACAGGTAGTCCTTTCCAGAAGAGGGTGGAGTTAAGCTTTGCTTTTGTTCTGGCGTAAATTTTACTTCTGTACATTTAATTTTCTCTTTTGTTCCTATCCAGCTTTTGATAAACTCTGTATATTAATTGTTTCCTAAATTATTATGGTTGTTACACAGTGTGCCAACCTCCAAGAGTCTTCAGACCTGTCTTTTGCCTTTAGCTGTTCTCTGTGGACAGTGGAAGATTCTCACTTTTTTTGGGTACAAATAATAATAGATTTCATTTGATAGTTTACATTTGGCTAGTCATAACTAGTGGCTAAGAGGACCCCGAAGGAAAGGTGCATAATGCTTCATAGAATCACAGAATATTCCTGAATTGGAAGGCAACATCAAGCATCATTGAGTTCTACTCCTGGCTCTGCACAAGACAACCTCAAAAATCATACCATGTGTCTGACGGTGTTTTCCAAATGCTTCTTGAGCTCTGTCAGGCTTACTGCTGTGACCGCTTCCCTGGGGAGCCTGTTCAGTGCCCAACCACCCTCTGGGTAAAGAACCTCTTCATAATATCCAGCCTAAAACTCCCTTGAACAGGTTCCTCCACTGTGACAAAAGGAAATACTATATTATGCTATTAGGTTACTAATACTGTGTTAGAAACTTAGCTCCATGATATGCATAAATCATTAAGTGAAGTTTCACATTTTCGCTGGCCATGCAGTTTGCTGCTATTCTTGGCGTACAGATCATATGGATTTTGAGGTTTGGTGAAATGCTTGATTGTGCTCTCTAAATAGATGACTTTCATTTGCTGTGTCTGTGCTTTTCCCAGTTGAGGCACTGGTACTTTATTCTGTCCAAAAGTGGGTTAGCCTAGATGGCACAGAGTTCCTCAACTCTGATGGTAGGTGTGATGCTAAAGAGCTGCCATATGTTTTGCACAAACTCCAAGGCAGCATCCGTGCTCAAGTAATATGTTTCAGCACTGCAGTGTAATTTCTCTGCATCTCTGCTGAACTAGGGAAAGAGCTTTTAATATAAAATGTAGAATTTTACTGCTACTTGGCTTCGAAAAAAATCTCTGCACTTAATCCAAACGCTGTGTGTTACAAGATCACATAGAAGTATCATACTCCAATAAAGTAGTTGAGCAAGAATAGGTTGGTGGTGCTGACACTGAATTTGGTGCCAGAAAGGCAACAGGACTGCAAAAATTGCCATAAACCTGAAGGGTAACTTTCTTTTTATGCACCAGTAAATTAAGAATTGGGCTGGGGTTTTCCTAGCAATATGCAGACTCTAGTCTTTTTGTTAAAGCAACTCGATACATGGGCCAGAGTGGCACTATTTTTGTGGATCAAAGGGTATTAAAATTCCAGTTTTGAGTGAATAAATATGTGTTTTTCAAATGACACCATTAAAATTGAATTTTATTTTTAAATAGCTTCTTCCCTAAGTGGGAACAAAGACTCAATCTACAGCCTTGCAATGAATCAAATGGGAACAGTTATTGTATCAGGGTCCACTGAAAAGGTAAGCAAAATTTGGTAAGGCTCATTCCATTTCAGTTCAAATTTAGGATAAAGCAACAATTTTATTCATTTTCCATGTCATGTCTGTAGCAGCTCTTGTGGTTTTAATGAGTGTAGATACTTTTTTTAAGGGGGAGTGCAAGTGTAGGGTACAAATCCTGCCTCAGTTTGAAGGTGTGATATATCCATAGAGCTTTCATACACAGGGGAGACAATCAGATCATCTTGTGTAACCCTCTCTTTGTTAGGGATCATTACATTTCACCACAAGAGCTCTGATTTTGGGGGCACATGACTCAGATGATTATAAAAACTGAAACAGTTGCTGCAAGTAGGAAAGAAATGGTGCTAGCAATTTGTGAGATCCCTGCAGGAGGTGGGAAATGAAGTGAGGTGATGAAGTGTTCCCAAGAAACAGCCCTTCCTCTTTGTTATAAAGGAAGGTGAAACATGCTTAAGTCCCTCTGAGTTGTTTTTTTACCTAATCTAACCTTGAGAGAATTTTGTTTCCAAAACAACATAAAAAAATGGAAATAGGATATGCCAGTGAATTATCTGAGAAGTTTCTCAGAATGTCTTTTACCCACATCCCACTATCCAGTCCATTCCATTCTTTAATTTCTTAAGAAGACAGGAGAAAGAATCAATTAAATTAAAATCAAGAGAAGATCACACCTGATTATTAGAGCTGCATAATGTCTGTCTTTTTCTAACGTATGCTTGCAGTGATGGATATCCGTGTGCTCAGAGTAAGGGTTGATTCATTTGGAAAGGATTAATTTCTGCAGAGGAAATGCATTGATGGGAAGAATGGTATTAATTTCAGTTATCCAATGTCTGTTTCTCTAGGTTCTAAGGGTGTGGGACCCAAGAACTTGTGCAAAACTAATGAAACTCAAAGGGCACACAGACAATGTGAAAGCTTTGTTGCTGAACAGAGATGGCACCCAGGTATGTTCTTTAACCTGAGGCAAAGGTATTTTACAGAATGCAGAAATGTCATTAGTCTTCTTCAATGTAATTGTTTTATGTCATAGACTACAGAAGGTAACTTGGCAAGTATTACAGATATTTAGTGATTATGGGAGGGAGGCTGGTGGGTGAAAGTTGTGTTTTATTACAGGTTCATCTAGGTATGGAGGGAGGGGGTTGTTTGCATTAAATTGTGTCTAGAGTTGTTACTTGCCAGTCTTTGTTTAGCACCATCTTAATGGCGAAATGTAACCATAAGAATTATCAAAGCTTTTTATGAAAAAACCAATATTTTAAAAGACTGAAGTATCTGCTTGATTTAAGTGTGATGGTTGTTGCTCAGTGTCTTTCAGGCAGCTCTGATGGGACTATCCGCCTGTGGTCCCTTGGGCAGCAGAGATGCATAGCCACGTACCGAGTCCATGATGAAGGTGTTTGGGCTCTGCAGGTCAATGAAGCCTTCACTCATGTTTATTCAGGAGGAAGAGACAGGAAGATTTACTGTACAGATCTGCGAAATCCAGATATCCGTGTGCTTATCTGTGAAGAAAAAGCACCAGTTCTTAAGGTAACTGAGCTGAATTCAGAGAATCACGGAATGGGTGAGGCTGGAAGTGGCCTCTGGAGGTCCATCCCCCTCCAAAGCAAGGAGGGCCACCAGAGCTGATTGCCCAGGACCATGTCCAGGTGGCTTTTGAATATTTTCAGGGATGGAGAATTCACAACCTCTCAGGGCAACCTGTGCCAGTGCTCCATAACCCTCACAGTAGAAAAGGGTAGTTGCATGTTGTCTAGTGAAATAGTGGCTTGAGTGGTGTAAGTTGATATAAGGAATGTGCATCGGGTAACAAGTTTTTACTGTAGCACATCTTAGTAGACTGGCTTTGTGTCCTAAATTGTAACTGAAGCTTAATTGTCTGAAAAAGATAGATGCCTGGCAGCTACTTAAAATATGCAAATTTAAATATTGCTGAAATTGAATATGCTTCAGACACGAAAAGTTGGTTTTACCAGGCTCTAGCACAGTTGTAAGAAACTGAGCTGGCAGTGCCAAGACTTTGTACAAAAATGGATTTTTCTTAGCAGCAACATATGTGCATAGGACTGTGTTAGAATCTGTTGCATACTCAGGGGAACCAGGAGTAAAGTTGATTGTGGGTTTTTTGAACACCTAAATATGATGTGTTCTTCGAGAACACAAGTCTGAGTCTTTTGAAGAGAAAAGCTTTTGGGATGTTTTTTGCGGTGTGTAACTCTAGATAGCATGACCCTGGAACCTGTAGGTGTATAAGGAGTGTGCAGTTGAAACAGATACCTACAGATAAAAGCAGTCTGGTTTTCTTTGTGAGTGAGCTCTGGCTATGTTCAAATAAAATCTTGCATATATTAGTTTAGTTCTGAAAAAAGTCGGAATCTGAGAAGTTTCAGTTCAAAATGGGAAATGAAAGTTGCGGTCGGCTGTACAGAGATCAGAAGGGGTCTCTAATAACTTGGCTACAGTGATTCATTGCTGTCTAAGAAATGTAATGGCAGAGCCAAAAGTATAAATTTAGTACAGAAGTTCTTATGTTCTCATTTTAACCATGTGAAGTGTCTGAATGCAAAGTAATTTGGAAAATATTGTGCTTATCAAACTGTCCGTTAGACAAGATTGCATCTTGCTAAAACCAACTTTAAATACTGGACATTTAGACATATTTCATCTACTATTCTCCATGTCCAGAATTTATTTGCTAAATATTTGAAACAATTTCTCTGCATTTTCAGATATTTCAGCTTGGTTTCTTTTCATTTAAACTTTGTATTTCTGTAGTAAACTGAAAGTAGTGCTGTTCCTGAGAGACTTCCAAGTATGGGAGCAGATCTACACAGAGCAATATTAATTATCAGAGGAAAAACAATTTAAGCATGACTGAAAGTCTCTGTGTTTCATTATTTAGATGGAACTTGATAGATCAGCTGATCCTCCTCCAGCACTTTGGGTTGCAACAACTAAATCCTCTGTGAATAAATGGGTAGGTGATATATTTTAGTCTCTGAATTCAATTAAGTGGTCGTGGGATTTGCAGTCTTGGTTTGGGAACTGTTGGGCTGTTGCTTGCAATTTGACTGTGACTTGCTGTGATCTGTAAGGTTTCTTTAAAAAAAAATATCATAAAATGTTAATACTGAAATTGATCAAAAGACATTAAGCTTTTAGTTACTTCCTTTGCCCTCTATTTATGGGCTGTTTTTAGAAATTATCTTTCTTGGAACTGGACAGTTAACACCTAAATAGCAGCATGAACTGGCAGTTGTTACTCACAGATAAAAGCAAAGTTTATAGATTATTATGGATGTGTCATTATTTTGTTTCTTTCTTTAGACTTTGAAGGGAATTCATAATTTTAGAGCATCAGGAGATTATGATAATGACTGTACCAATCCCATACCACCCCTGTGTACACAGCCTGATCAAGTTATAAAAGGTAAACAGCTGTTTTCCAGAGGACCTTGTAAAATCTGTTATCATTAGCAGAAATTACAGAACATTAAGACTGACTCAGGTCTTTAGATAGCTGATACTATGATTTCATCCAAAACAGAGACAATGTGGTTACTGTCTGTCCAGTCTTAGTTAGTTAAAGTAGTTTTTACACCTTGGTGATATCCAAGTCTTACATAAAAAAGTGAAACCAAAGAACAGTACACATGTTTTGTTATACAATCTAATTTAATGTGATATTAGAAAAAAATAATAACTGTAGTGACCTTAATTCTTGTTTGTTTGCCAGGGGGTGCTAGTATTATTCAGTGCCACATTCTTAATGACAAGAGACACATATTAACCAAAGACACAAATAATAATGTGGCATACTGGGATGTCTTAAAGGTAAGTATATAACTTCAGATTAAGTTTCTACTGCTGGATGATTAGTTATTTTTTACCTTTTTTTGAATTATACAGTGCACCAGCCAAGATTCAGCAATGAAGTAAAGCGTGCTCAGCCAACTTACTGAGTTTCTGACTGAAGTGAGAAAGAAAGGAATTAAGTTTAAGAATGTAGATTTTTTACTAAAAACTATCGAGATTACTTTTGGAAAAGTGAATAACTCTTCATTTTTTTTCAGTTTACAGTACACTTAAGTACAGTGTTAGATCTCAGGATCGAAGTCAAATGCTAATGTTAATTTGTAACTTCATTCAATTCTTTTTTGTTAGTCAGGCTGTCAGAAGCGTCTCTTGTATATGTTTAAATATATATTCATTTTAGAGATGGGATTAGTTGCCAGGTCAAAGTATCATCCTCAGCAGCAGGATCACTGCACTCTAAAGCTGAGACCCTTTACTGAGGATGCTGGAAGAACAGAGGGAGGTTTTCCTACCTGTGATTGCACCCTTCAGTCTTGACTTCCTGTAACTTTTCCTGGATTTTGTGAAAAGAAGTTGCAAGATTGCAATCCTTAATGCTTGCTTAAACCATGTGTTTCAGGATGAAAGTGGATTATAGTAATTTGGATGTTAACAGAATAACTTGAGGAAATCTTAAGTTAAAAGTATAAAATAAAACAGAGATAAAGAATCTGCACACAAATTCACTCAGTGCTGTTCCCAATGCAGTAGTTGAGCTGAATTTCCTAGATCTGAAATAAATGAAGAATAAAAATTACTCGGCACACAAACTATTGTTCAATTTTTTGAGGAAAAATTTGAGCCTTTAACTTTTGTGTTTCTGGACTGCAGTATTTACAGTGTTTAGAGAGATCACAAGTTGTAGTCATTCCACATGTATATGACAGTCAAGTTCAAGATTTGAGATGTTGATATAACTCAAAACTTGTACATTTCTTTTGGTGTACAGGCATGTAAAGTTGAAGACCTTGGGAAAGTAGATTTTGAAGAAGAAATTAAGAAGAGATTTAAAATGGTGTATGTGCCAAACTGGTTCTCAGTGGACTTGAAAACTGGGGTGAGATACAATTCCTAAATCTGTTGTTCTAATATCATATTTTCTCTACTGTTTGTTGACAAAGGTTTTAGTTTGTTATAACTTTAGAAGAATGTTCATTGCTTATCTAATGAGTTATATTTTCAAGTAAAAAAAAGTAAAATTTACCCTGTTCTTAATCCGAATAATAATTTTTTTTTTCCCCTCATGGTATAGTCCACCAATACCAATTATGAATTAATACAGTTTGCTAAACTAGGTGTGCTGTCATGCATTTAGAAAGTCTTTGATTTGTAATCCCAGCTAAGTATGAACAAAATTATACATTTATAGACTTGTTTAACCCAAAACAGCTATTACATTCCTCTTCCTGGTGGTCTTTTACCAACAGATGTTGACAATTACTTTGGATGAAAGTGACTGCTTTGCAGCCTGGGTTTCAGCAAAGGATGCTGGATTTAGCAGTCCAGATGGTTCTGATCCAAAGTGTAAGTTTTAAATAAAATTAGTGTTTTATTTTAACAAAAAAGCATAAAAGTTCCGGTATAGGTGTTTTGAAGTATTGCAGTGCCACATGGGACTGGAGCTGATTGGATTTTAGGGCTTATTTTCTCAACACTGAATTCTGCAGCGAATTCTCTAATGACACTGCATTTTTCTGAGGCATTTCAGTCATGTTCAGGTTTTCTATTTAACTTTGTTTTAAACCTTCAAGAAGTAAAAGGGAAAAAGTAACTCTTACCTAATCTAGAGAACATTGCAGCATGTGAGTGATCCAACAGCAGGGATTCTAAAATCAGCTTTTTCTGAAAGATTGTAACATAGAGCTCTGAGATTGTGAGAAGCAGATTTCTGTGCCCATAGGTAGCTTGCTTTGGGAACAGAACTGCTCAGACTCTTGGGAAATTTTCTGCTGTGGCTCACATGTAGAATGTTATGTTGCCCATGTTTTTTGTGTAACTGAAATTCCACCTCACTGTGTCTTGACAGTAAACCTTGGAGGGCTTCTGCTACAAGCACTTCTGGAGTATTGGCCTAGAACACATACCAATCCAATGGATGAAGAAGAAAATGAAATGAACCATGGTTAGTGTTTTAATATTTTCCTTTTTTAGGATTTGTCCATACATTCTGTTTATTTTTGTTTCTTGACCATATACAACATATTTTTTGTCTTAGCCCTGTCTCTCTATGCATTATAGACTGAAGTTTTTCAGCACTTTTAAATTAGCTTTATATCAGAAAATGTGTTGTGCTTCTAAGAGCATCAGCACGAATCTTAATAACTCTAGTCTGTAAAAGAATTAAGTAATATGGGATTCTGAAGTTACAGAAACCAGATACCTCAATAAAAAACAATTACTGGCACACTGAGGCTTGACTTGGAGAAGAAACAGCCTAGATAATGACAGCAAAGGGCAATAGTTCAGTTATTCAACATTAGCCAGTATTCTCTTGACATAATTCCCATTTTCTTCTAGGTATTACGAACAAAAGAAAAGAAAAAAAAGATTTATTGTAAAAAAAAAATAGTTTTGGTGTAATAACATGTAGAGTAGGTCTATAGAAAACCACCACAGAATTGTGTTTTAAGGTAATAATGCTAATTCTAATCTGGCGTGAGATGAAAAGCACAGCTATGTAAACTGTAAGATAGTGGCTGAATTTGGCAGAATAAAAGAGACTGTGTAACTTCTAAGTTGGAAATCAATTCAGCCCAAGTCAGAGTTGACTGAAAAGTCTTCTCTTTGGTGGTTAAGAAATTACTTTCTATAGATAGATAATGCAGTTAAGAAAACTGTATATTCAGCAGTATCTTGCCATTTTGTGACAAAGATTGTGCCAAAAGTTAGTTACTTTCTTCTTTGAAAAACATTCTTTGTGAAGGGTTTCAGCACTTGGCAGACTCTTCTGGATCAAGCTGCTGATTCTCATACTCTTGTGTATTGACAGTCTGCAGCTTAGAGCCGGACAAGGTATGAGAGAAATACAGAATCAGTCTTCATTTCATTTAAAAAAAAAAAAAATTAAGAAACTGACACTGAGCAGTGACTTAAGAAGATGAAGTGTACCTGTTGGACACTGAAGTTTGTGTAGAGAAACAAGAATTTAAATAAACACACATATAGGGGTGTATATGTGCAGTGTAGCTCCTCTCAATTGTCAAGAGAGGTGTTAAGAAGAATCTTTCAACCTCTCTAGGATTTTTCACTTGCTGTAACTTCAGTATCACATTTGTCCCTTCTAATATAGATTACTTTTTTGTAGGTTTCTTTGCTTAATACACTTTCTAACCTTTGACTACATGTGTTTCTGGTTAGAAAGCTAAGAATCATTCATCTCATGAGACTGTGCCATTTGAACTTTTTGTGTTGCTGGAATTCAACATCATGTTCAAATGCAGTACCTAGATGCTGCAGTGTAATGGAGATGATTTTTTCCCAAGTGCAAGTCAGGCATCTAAATTCTTGTATATTGTATTTCAAGATACCTGACTGACTGGAAGCTGCCCTGTTCAAGAGCTGCACAAGTAATGCTGATTTTTTTTTTTTTTTCTTTAATCTTATCCTGTTCACCTGATATGGAGTCAGGCTCTTCAGTGTTTGAAGACCGTCCTGCTGTAACTAGCTATAATATATTGAATTTATAATGCAGGAACTTAAAGGAACTGTGAGTCTAAGCTCTCCTAGTACACTGTTTTGACATCTGGCAAATCCATGTAGAAGAGCAAAGCAAACATTATTCAGAGTTCTGTACTCCTGCATAAAGGGGAAGAACAGTCTTGTCTCAGCAGAGTCTCTTGAGCTGATTTCTGATATTAGTGTTGTTCAGTTTGACGAATCCTCAGAATTCTGTTAAGGAAATGGAAAAAACTAGTAATTGGTGTTTGGCTCCTGAGCTCTATTTTCCTTTTCTCAAGGGATTTTGAAATAGGCTTTCCACAAACCTGTTTTGATCTTGTTACTCTCTACTGTTTCTTCTTATGTACTTGCTGCATGTTGGAAATGGGAGTTTTCTTGTTTTTCATGAAGCTTGTGATTTCATGAATTTGTGAAATAAATTAGCTGTAGGTGGAAAAGACACATTTTGGTCTATGTATGCCCAATTTTAGGCTCTCACTGCTGTCATGTTTGGTGTTTTGTTTTTTTCCTAACAGTGAATGGTGAGCAGGAGAACAGAGTTCAGAAAGGAAATGGATACTTCCAAGTGCCACCACATACACCAGTTATTTTTGGTGAGGCTGGAGGACGCACTTTGTTCAGGTATAAAACCTCAAGAGTGTGAATTCAGTGAAACAATCACCTCCTTTTTGCAAGCAGAAACATTCTCAGAATGTAATACTTCTGTACATTCGAGACATGCCCTTGACAGGCAAAATAAGCAGCTGTTGATGATAATTTGGCATCTTCCCACTGAGTATGTGAGTTTGAATGTCAACAAAGTGGGGGGCTTTACAACAGTAAAAGTTTTGTATTGTTCTTAGCTCTGTTGTTTTGCGTGCTCTCTCTGCAAACTCATTAACTGAAGTTTGGTTTAGAATGAAATTCTAGATTTACATTCTTGTAGAACTTCTCCTATAAATCTGTTGTGCTGGTCTTTGAGCAATAATGGCTCATCCCAGGAGATCCTGCTTACTAGAGAGTTGGTTTCTGCTCCCAGAATTATAGCCAGTGACCCATTAGAAGGTCCTAAGCTTTGGCAGGTAGGAGCACAGGTTCTGTATTGTTTATATTCTAATTACCCTTCTAGTTCTTCTCATTCTACATTGAAAAAGCCTAATTATGATAAGTGATACATAAGAAACAGTTTAATAGTGCTGCAAAACAGATGCTGAGCTTTGAAACACTGAAGCATTTGGTATTTACTGACATAGTGGATTTTAAATTTAAGGGGTGGGGGAAGTTTGATTATTTTTGCGTGTGTGTGTGGTTTGGGGGGGGATTTTTGTTTGGGTGCAGGTTTTGTTTCTGTTTCAGGGTTTTTTTGTTTTGTTTCCCAGGCTGAATAGGCCCAAAAATTATGTAACTTCCAGTCACGAACTGGTCAGTAGAACAGGGAAACCATTTTCAGCTTTGAAAACTGACTTTTTTTCCCTGCAGTATCAATGTATTTACATTGTACCTGGGGTTTAATCTTTGCCTTCATTCTATACTGGTGGAACTTGGCTCTTACACAGCTGCTTGTTGGGAGAACACTGGGAAGACCCCATTGGAGGGAGCAAGCCATGCTTATGGGACCTAAAAGGTGGCTTGCAGGACTCTGACAATATACCTCATGGGAAGTGATAAAATTTTATCTGGCTTTGTTTCATCATTGTTTGTGCACATTTTTTAAAATTGATTTTATTCTTCCCGTTTGGTGAGGGCTTAGCAGATGCTTTAAATTAAGCTCCTTTTTCCAAAGCAGGAAAGATTTGCTTTATATCAGGTGCTTTCCCCCTTCTGACAGTTTTGTTCTTCAACACACAAACTTACATAAAGTAGGTTTTTAAATTTTCTCTGTGTCATGGCCACAGTCTCCTGAGATATTACCCCATGTTTCTGCTCAGGGATCTGTTTTCCTACAGTTACTTCTGGTCTTTACAGAAAATAAGTGATCAATTCCCCAGTAAGTTTGATGCTAACAAAGTTCAAGCTTCCTGCCCATTAAGAGGGCAGGTCCTCTCCTGAAAGCTTTTTAATGCAAATTACAATAATTGTTTTCATTCACAAAGGCTCTTCCTGTGCCTCTTAGGTTATTATGTCGGGATTCAGGTGGGGAAACCGAGTCTATGCTTCTTAATGAAACTGTGCCCCAATGGGTAATTGACATCACTGTGGATGTAAGTATTGTGTGCATGTGTTGCTTTTATATAGTGTTTTTTTTAAGATGTGCTACAGTTTTTTTAACTGCAGTTTTTGAAATGACACTTTAAATTTTTGCTTTGTTTGTATTTAAAGTAAGTTGAGATGCATGATTTTTTTTTTCATGTGTCCAGTTAAGGATTTTTGCTCACTTTCCTCTGACATGAAGTCTTAGAAATAAGAATTCAAAGCCCTGTATGTAATTGCTATCCTTTTCAAGTGGGAAGCTCAGGAACAGACAATACATTTCATATTGCTGCTGTCTTTTGATACTATCTAATTGCCTTTGAAATAACTGATAATTTATATTCAAAAGCTCGATGATCTGTGCATCATCTAAATTGAAGTGTCTCAGGAGTATGAGTAATTTGGAAGTTGGCTGTGGTGGGGATGTTGATTAAGAATCTCTCATGGGTTTTGATAATTAGGAGCTGAATATACTTAACATACCAGCTGGTGGAAATAGGAGCTGATAACGGCTCATCCTAAATTAACACTTTCCAAATGTGTTTCCTTCTAGAAAAATATGCCCAAGTTCAATAAGATTCCCTTCTACCTCCAACCTCATTCATCATCTGGGGCAAAAACTCTAAAAAAGTAAGTAATGGATGCTTGACTTTGAAAAACTGCAGAAAGAGAACTGCATGCTCAAAAACCAAAACCGGCAACAGATAAAAAACAACTGAACAAACAAAACCAAAACAAAACACCCCACCAAATTCGTTCTCTGCCAGAGAACTCTATTGTGCTTGATGAATTTGTAGAAGTTTCTAGTCATTTAAGCAGCATTGCTCTGAAGCATTGAATTATATCAGAGTGTTTGAAAGGACTAGAGGTTTCCTTTGGGTTTGGTGGACAGTTGTTCAGGTTTATGCTAAGAAGTGTCTGAGAACTAACAACTGACATGAGACTTCGTCTTTTGTGATATTTAATCAGAAAACAGAGGAACTTACAGATTGTTACTCTGTTCAGAACCACAGTTTTATGTTTCCTGTTGCCAACAGTGATGGATAATAGCTCTTTAAAAGGAAAAGTACAAAACCTGACAGTAGGGAATGCAAGGTAGTGTGCCGGTCACATGAGCTGTAACTGGGAGCTGTGTAGGCTAGAAATCAATGCAGGTCCTCTGATGTGACCTCAGTGTCATGGACAGTTTGCCTGCCATTTATATCCAAGAATTGTCAGTATTTTTCACAAATACCTTGTCTCTCTTTATGCTTTTCACATCAGAGACAGCTTGTGAAAGAAGAGTTTCCTAGGCTTTTTGAGTACTTTGTGGAAAAACTGCTGCTACTTATTATAGAAGAATGTCCTGCTGTTTCTGTAGTGGGATGAACAGCATTTTCTGTCTTAGCTCTATAATTGCATATCCTCTGACCTTCTACTAATGCCTTTCTATTGGAAGAATTAGGGTAGTGTGCAATACTCTTCATCTAAGCTTTGATTTTAATCTGATCCTTTGAATATCTTACCACTTTTCTGAGTCCCTTTTGCTGTGTGACTCCTGTTATGATCATGGTATTCTGGATGATCCTGATAATTTACCCTTAAACTTCTATTATAAAGAGGTTACCTGTGTACTTGCATAGTTTGCTACAGACTAAGGTATTGTGAGGACAAGAAATAAGATTTCTCAAGTTTTTTCCTGACAAAATTCTTTCACTTTATGTAGAGACCGACTGTCAGCAAGTGATATGCTGCAGGTGAGAAAAGTGATGGAACACGTGTATGAGAAAATCATAAACTTGGATAATGAGTCTCAGACAACTAGCTCTTCCAACAATGAAAAAGCAGGAGAACAAGAAAAAGAAGAGGACATTGCTGTGCTAGCAGAGGAGAAGATTGAACTGCTGTGCCAGGACCAGGTAAGTTCCTTGAGTGTTTTAACCTGCGATCAAAATCAATGTCTAGCGATGAATTTGTGGTGAATTTTTGACTGCTGAGCTTGAAATATGCTATAGATTATTTGTTACCTTTAAAACTAAGGAAACGTTTTGATATCCTGTTAACTCGGAGCTGACACAAGTTCAGATATTTGCAGATAGCCAGATAAAAAAATTTCTGTAGTAAGCCTGTTTAATTTGGCCTGACTAGTGGCCTTTACAGGGATACTTACTCATGCTCAGCTCATGGACTTAATAGAATTGCATGGAGTTCTGTTTTTAGCATTTCTGTAATGTTGGGAACTCTACATTATTAGCAGTGTTCAAAATTTGTCCAAAATCATGAATTGCCTGTTTAAGTGCATGAAGATTAAATATTGGGGAGGTGGTTGTAATATGAAGTCACATGTTACATTGCTAAAACCTTTCAGTAATGCAGTGGATGTACCTGCTGGTTGCAAAATCTGAGCCTTGTATGGTTCATCTTGGTACCAGTTCACTCAACTGGAGTGTTTTATCTGGAAATTTCTGAGAGTCTTAACAGGTTTGTGGAGTAAAAGATGAATTTTTGCTGTTTAGGTTTTGGATCCGAATATGGACCTTCGGACTGTAAAACACTTCATTTGGAAGAGCGGTGGGGACCTGACGCTTCACTATCGCCAGAAATCAACGTGAGGGGAGCACGGACCCAAATGGTTCATCATTTACTTGACCATGCTGTACTGGTTCCAAGAGTAGTACTATAGAAGCCCACTGAACCCCTAAGGTAGATGAGACTGCTAATGACTCAGTATGGGTGGGAAGTATACATTTAATTGAAGTGACTAATAGATCTGTAATATAGAGGAAAAAAAAAATCCATATGACTTAAACTAAAGTCTGTCCTAGTCTCAGTCAGTGAGATGGGAAGTCCCTGAGTGGTTCATGTCATGTGAGGTGTACAGAGAGTGGATGATAACCCAGTGCAGACTTTTGCTTCCTCCTCTTTGCTTTTGGGTTTGTTTTTTTTTTTTTCCAGAACATAATATACTCATCTGCTCATGCTCTATATGAAACTGGTTTGTCCATAATTAGTTGCTGTGGTCACAATGTAATTCAGAACTGCGCACAAGGTATTTTTAGTACATTCCATTCATGAAGTTCCAGCAATGATTTATCACATGTTACTCCAACATTTCTGTCACTAAAAGAAATTTGGAAAAGAGAAAAAAAAAAAAAAAAGAAAATAATGTGGTACATACTTGAATGAATTGGCCCATTTAATTGTAAACAAGGGGTTAACATTGGAATTGTTTTAATTGCTTTAGAGAGCTGTTGATGTGCAAGATAAGAACACTAGAAAAATACCAGAGCAGGGTGAGTCTAATGATGCTGTGCATCATTATAGAGTGAACATGCTTTGCAGCAACGTAGAGATTTCTTTTTTTTAAATATATATAACTATTTCCTGCACTGTGTCCTAGGTGTTCTAAAGACACACTAGTCTAATTTTGGGTAACTGTGCTCCAAAACTATGTGACATTTTGTTAAAACTTCAAACCATTCTGAATATAACTTAATATGTTTAATGTTAAACTTTAGAAACTTCTCTGCAGATTTCATATTCATGAGATAAAAATACTGATCTTTTCCTTTTCTGAAGTTTTATATGCAGTTGTTCTTTTGTTATAGATTTATGCAGACCTTGTTTTCACTGCTATTTCTAAAAAATCTGTGACTGTCATAGGCTCATGGTAATCTTTTATAGAGGTTTAACTTATTGGGGGGAGGGGGGGGGTTAAGGCATTTCAGCTTTTTGTGAGAAAATGTGGGGATATCCCAGAAAACCATTTGTAGCCAGAACAAATTACAAATCCTTGTAGAGAGATGGTATAGAAATGACTCTTGTCTAAGCAGAAGCACAAGTGCCTTCGAGGGGCAGTATATTATTGGAGTTTCTTCAGGAGACATATGCTCTTGCCCTTCCTGTATCTTGCTATCAAGATTTAGGTTGAGGCCTAAAAAAAGTCCCAATAAATTATATTACTGGGATTGTATTGGTCTAGCAAAAGGTAAATTATTTTTCATTGTGTTTTATTTGAAAAAATAGTCAAATCCTTCCCTTCTGCACTCTTAACCCATCAAAACAAACTCATTCCTTAGAGAAAAACCGTGGTTCAGAACTAAGCTAGCATGTCTTTTCCCCTGTCTTTTGAGAGTCAGTTTCAGTTTTTAATCCCCATTTCTGTGTGCGCTTAGTTTGACACAATTGTGCTATAACTGCACATTTTTAGTGCTATTTGTGAATTAAATGGTTAAACAGAATTACAACTTCTATTGATAAATTGTCCTGACTTGTATTTATTAATAACAAAGGTCTATGCTTATTCCAGTAGACACTGTTTAAGTTTAGTTTTCTTTCCTTTTTGTCTTCCTGTCCTATTGTATGCATTGGAGTTGCTCCCAGAAATTGTCTTTTAAATCAGCCAAGGTTGTAATTTTTCTTCTATCCTCTTTTTTCTTTCTAACCATCCTGAAACACAGTAACAGGAAAGATGGACAGATGAGTCTGCAATGCCAGAAGGGTAAATGATGTTTCACAGTTGTATAGAATAAAAGGCTTTAGTTAAAATACTTTCAAGTTGTTTTGTGTACTAGATTAATTATGTAATTTTGGAGCTTTGATCATTGCTATTAAATGTTACAAAGGGCTTCAGAGTCCTTTGAAGCCTCAAATAATGGAATGGCTGAAGAAATGGCAGTGCCTTAGCAAAATCCCATGAAAATGATCTTATAATATGGTTGAATGTAAGAATTTAGGAGGTTTGCAGACCTCCAGGTGTGAGCTCCGAGGTCCTGTTGAGGTGGAGAATGTGCTCAAGTAAAGCTGTTCACATGGGCAGTGCTGCTTTGGTAGCATGGAGGTACTTCTTGCTAACAGGTGACTGTGGCAGTTGGTGCTGAGTTGCCTGGATGTGGAAAGGTTGTATCCTTGTAAGAGGCACATGGGAAATCAAGACAGCATTTCCTGATGCTGGAAAAGCCAGGACAGAACACTCAAAAGCTTTTCCTGTGGGGGACTGTCAGCTGGGTTGCTCTCACAGATGATGCAGTGATTCAGTGACCAAATGTCCTCCTAGAGAACGTAAAGTGAGAGGAGGGGTTTTTTTGCTGCTTCCTTTTAATTTCTGTCATCTTTTCTGGAGTTTGGCTGTTTGTAAGACTCCTGAAGGCAGAAGCAGGAGAGCTTGAGCTAATATGAGAGTCACAACTCCTGGGGATGCCAAGAACAGAGAGAGTTCCAGTTTCCCAGAATCACAGAAAAGGCCACTGATTTGTAGAAGTCATTTTAATTTCCAAGTTCATAATGAGAAGGAGTTGCAAATCTAGTGCTTAGTAGCGTAACCTCTCTCCTAGAAAAGGACTTAACTTGGCTATGACAGGCAATTTTTACTCTCTTCAGGTGAGGGGGTGATGAGCACTTCAGCTTCAAGTATCATTTTAAGAAGGGAACTACTTGAAAGATTTGGAAGTAACTTTTAGAAACGCTGAAAATCCTCAGAATAAGCCTTAGGCAGACAGGTTATGGACTCCCCATTCCTAGAAGTGTTCAAGGCCAGGCTGGATGGGGCTCTGAACAGCCTGGTCTACTGGAAGGTCCTTGCCCAAGGCAGTGGGGTGGAACTGAATGATCTCTAAGGTCCCTTCCAACCCAAACCAGTCTGTGATTCTATAACAATGTAGTCCTACCCCTTGGTCCTGGGATTCATTAGTTGGATTGTCCATATTCCACAGGAGAGGGGCAGCCAGGGACTGACAGTGCAGAGTTGGGCAGAGCAGTGTGGAGAAGGACAGTCCTGAGGTTTGGATCACACGAGCTGAAATGTGGGGGCTGGTGTGTTGATCTGAGAGCTGCTGAGTCAGGGGAGTAAGGGGTGCTGCAGAGATGAATTTGCTGAGGTGAATTAGTGTGGGGGTGCCAGGGAAGGGGAGAGAGTGTGTTTGCCAGAGGTGAAGGCACAGAGTGACTGGTGTAGAGACCAGTATATTACACAAAGGTATTTTTCCTTTCACAGAAGTTCCATTTGATTTATTGAACTTGACATTTAAGCATCAATCTTTAAGCACATGATCTTACACTGTAGATGTGCTGGTGGCTCTGGAACAGAGCTGGGTGAAGTCACCTCCCAGCTGGATAACAGAGCTGTTGGGAGCACAGGCACACTTAAAAATCCAGAAAGTGGGTTGACTGAAAGTTTCCTTTGCGGTGATGGAGGTTTTTCTACAAGCAGCTGTGTGCAAACATCATGCAGAGCAAGAGGTACTGATTAGAGATGGGATGGGACATACCTGATCCCTCTCCGAGGTTATTTTGACACTGTTCTAGCCATCTTTTTCAGGGCACTTCCAGTGCTTAATTACTTTTTGTAGCTTAGAAATGTGACTTAAAGCAAACAATTGCTCTGAAACTCTGTTACAGCAGAACCACTGCCAGTTAGTGTTTGCTTAAGGCAAAAGCCAGGGTGGAGGATGTGTGGCCATTAGTGGCAGTGCCCAGGAAATGGAACAGATTAACCCAGTCAAATCAGTGCAGTGAGTAACCCGTAGCTGTTTTCACTTAACAGCCAGAGGCAGTGGTGCCCGTTCTTGTGTGACTGCTTGGAGGTGAAAATACTTGCCCGGTTTTGTGGGAGGATGGAGAATGCATCTGGAAGTGTATGAGCCCACCAGTGCACGTGTGAGTGGTGTGATCTCTGCTCAGCATTGCAGAGATCTATTTTCCTGCAGCACTTCTGAGTTACAGCTCAGAGAAATCCAGCCAAGTGTGGCACCTTGGATGAGCAGCCTCTGCACAAGAGCCTACAGCAGGTACAGCAGGAGGTTCAGTAGATTGTCAAGCCTGCTGTGAAAGTTTAAGAGGGGGGGGAAAAAAGTCACCACTGCTTGAATTTGGTGTTTCAGCAGCTCTTGCCCGTAGCTGTTCAACTTAAAGACAGTAAATACATCCATTTGCTTATTCAAGTTCAGCCAGAATTAGTTCCCAGTCCGTATTGCTGTTAACAGTTAGATTTACATGTTTATCTCGGAGATGTTTATTTCCTTCTCATAATTTTTGGGGGCTACAACCATTCCCAGTACAGGGTTTTACTGGCTAAAGTTCCCATGAATCAAGGAATTACTTGGGAAGGGAGGGCTTGGTCCAGCCTGCTCAAGTTAACCTTGCTTGGGGCAGGGCTTGGCCAAGTTTCTCCAGCCTTTTTTGAGCAGAGCTGTAGTATCCAGGGGGGTGGAGGTCCCATGGCCTTGCAATGCTCAGCCGCCCCATCAGTTCCGGGTGTCGTGGCTCCTTGGGATTGGTAGGGCCATGGCTCAGTGGAGATGGGCTTTATCTAATCCCTGCTGTAACACTTGAGCTCCTGGGAGCCTCTTTGGATTTAAAGTCTGCCAGACTCATGTCCTTAGGCTCAACTATTAATATTAGGGAGCAGCTCAGGTCTGGAAGCTTATCCTGTTGTGTCTGGCTGTGCAAACCATGGAGTGCTCCAAAGTGACATCCTCCTGCCTTTGTTTTGCCCTCCTTATGATACTGCCAAGATAATCCTTCGTGTGTCTGCAAGAGAACTGCTGCTTGTCGGGTTTAGAGATGCCCTCAGAGTTTACAGGGTGGGAGAAGGGTCAGATCCAGCCCCTCCTTACCTGGAAACAGATGTTTGGGGCAGCATGGGGTTGATGGGCTGTTTGGTTTTGGCTCTGAATTCGGCCACTCATGGGTGCTTCTCCCATTTTTTAGGTTTTATTTTGAAGCTAAGAAATTGTAACCATCTTTCTCACTTCTGTACCCATGACTAAGAGTACTTTCTCCTTCCCTTGGCTTCAGCAGTGAGGTAGCATCCAAATTGTCAAGAGAAAAGGAATTTGATGAGGAGGTCAAATTCTTCGCTTCATTTAGCACTTGAATGCTCAAGTTTCAGGTTAGGAGAACCCAACATCCTGCTGCTTGAGGCTTAACCTTAATAGTTTGGTCTTCCAAACCCCAAGAACCAGTTAACACACAGAGGCTGGACACAGACTGACAAGTTTAAGCCGTTTATTATGGTGATGCTTGGAATCTAGCATGAGTTTTGACATTCCCTGCTCTTAAGTTTCTGAAGGGTGTTAATGATACAGCATCACTTAAATGAGCTACCACCAGCTTAAAACCACTTTGGGGAAAGGTGTAAGACTAGAAACAGTCCTAAATAAATAACATCAATAAAAGAGATCACCTGGCTGTCTTCAGTCATCAGGCTCCAAGATCAAACAAACTTAGCAATAGTTTAAATGACATTTATTTTTAGTGTTTGACTGTTCACCCTTGTAAGTGGCACTTGGGGAAAGAGGAAATTGTTTTTAACAATACAAGGAATAAAATCAGTTTGCAATTAAAAGACCATTTAGCAGATTAGAGTCCAAATCTCTGAGTTCTACTGCCTGCAGTTAGGGCTCAATACATTCTTTAAAAGAACAGGTATTTTGACAGTCCTGTTCTGAACTACTGTACTTGCAGTATTTCAGACTAAAAACAGAGAGGGAAGAGTATCAAGGACAGATTTTATGCCAGGGTGGACTCCTCTGAAGCTCCCTTGTGCTGTGAGGTCCCCTGCCCCGTTTGGCTGAAGCTGAGCTGTCACAGGCAAATCCATGGGCCCCTGAGTGCCCCCTCCTGGATCAGTACCCAGTTTCAGTTGTCACTTACTGATGTGCACTGTGCAGAAACAGCAGGAGACAGGGCAGGGACAGTAGGCAATACTGTGCTAAATAAGTGTACTTCAGTTTACAGCTTCAACACACCCCATTCTCCTAATTTAGGAAGTAGTTTCACCACATTAACTGTATGATTCCCTACCAGCAGCTTTAACATTCCATGATAAATCACTGCCTCGAGGGTTATAAAACCACCCACCTTCCATTGTTCATGCCATGTTTGCTGTTACATTCAGAAGTTATTTGAAGCCAAGTGCAAACAGAAAAGCTACAAAAAGCAGTTGATGTTGCTGAATAACAGCCCCATGTCTTAAACTTACAAGGATTTGTATAAAAATAGAAATTACTAAATAGAAAAGCACAACTAAAGAAAAGCTATTTCTCAGTCATTACAGAAGCCAAGACACATTCAACTCCACTGAAAAAGTTCACCCCAAGGTTAATGTCATCTTTACTTCCATTTGTTTCAAATAACCATCATAATTCCATCCTCCACCTCATTTTTTGTTTAAGTGTGAGGCCACCACCTGGTCTACAGCAGAGCAGAAGTGAATGACAGGACCCACCACACCTTTGTCCCATCTCTGTGCTCTAACTTCAAACCACATTGTACTTCCTTGTGGGGAAGGTAACTGTTACAGAGAAGGGTCTTTAAACAAGAAAAGTAACAGGTTGCAGAGTATTAAGTAGGAATAAAAGTATCCTGGGGTAAGAAATGCCTTGCAAGTCACAAGGTCTACCTTGTGTCTACTGAGGTGTACCATTAGAAAAGCTTTCTAATAATTCAAAACTATAAATAATTTTTTTAATGCCATCAAACATACTGGTAAAATCATCACTAAGTATCACTGTTCAGGCACAGTGCCTTCATAAATACATTCAGGAGCACTTGTAGGCAAACGTGAATTCAGGAACTTGACATTTTGCCAGCGTCCAACTCATTTCTGCATTAATTTCTCCATTAATTTGTTGATTTTTGGATAG
>JAWWEU010000081.1:4502481-4529567 GCA_035583155.1 Acropternis orthonyx | reverse complement strand
TCAGGAACTTGACATTTTGCCAGCGTCCAACTCATTTCTGCATTAATTTCTCCATTAATTTGTTGATTTTTGGATAGCATTCAAAGTTTGAACACAGGTCAATCCCTTAAACAGTGATTGGAAAATACAACAGGATATGTGTTTCATGTGATTTCTCTTCTAGTATGGTCTACAGTAACAAAATAGAGCAACTGTAATTCTTTCAAGATCAGAAAAATATTCCAAGCTGTAGCACTGCAGCATTTGGCAGACTGTAAACAGCAGCAGGGTCCATTTCACTCGGGATCTTGTGCAGCTGCTTCTGCTTTCTGTTCACTTGCTGCTTCACCCTCTGCCTCCTCCGGAGCAGCGGTCAGTGAGCTCTCAGAGCTGTTCTTGAGGAGCGCTGATTCTTGGTTATCAGAGTCAGTTTCTAGTGTTGTTTGTGAAGAAATTTCATGAGGAAGAGCAAAAGAAAGTAGAGGTGGAACTGAAGGCAGTACGTCATCCAACTCGAGCTGCTTGACTGATCCCTCAGAATGCAGGGTTGCATCTGCAGGGTCCAAAGCTGCGGCATTTTCTGGGAAATGGAAACAGTTTGTAAGAAAATCAAAACTGGCAAGGTAAGAGGCAGCGGTTTCCCGGCGTCTAGAAAAATCAGCCTCAATGAGACACCTTGTACAGGCACATAACCAGATTCACAACTGTCAGATCTGTGGGCTGCATTTACTCAGTTCTCTCCAAATTCAGAAAATCTGAATTTGACCATGAACCATCTGGTCTGCTGTGCTCACGTTGTTACTTTGTTTTGCAACTCTTACAGTCCCCATACCTTTTAGAAGGGAAAGGTGTTGAGTGATGTGAAGATATTTATTTATTTTAAACATAAAAGTGTAGTGGGTTTGCATGGCCAGGTTTTGGTAGTAAGGGGCTACATGGGTGGCTTCTCTGAGAAGCTTCCAGAAGCTTCCCCCATGTCCAGTGGAGCCAATGCCAGGAGGCTCTAAGGCCAAGCCCATCAGTCAGTGGTAGAACCTCTGGGATAATGCATTTAAGAAGGGGGGGAAAAAATCCCACTGCAACACAGCAGCCAGAGAGAGCAATGAGGGTATGCAAGAGGAACAACTGCAGACTCTCAGGTCAGAGCAGAAAGGGGGCAGGAGGTACCCCAGGCATCAGAGCAGAGATCCCCCTGCAGCCCGTGGTGCAGCCCATGGGGAAACAGAAGAGATGCACCTGCAGGCCATGGAGGAGCCCAGCCAGAGCAGGGGGATGCCCAACAGAGGCTGTGACCCCTGGGAAGCCTGTGCTGGAGCCTGTGACCCCCCTGTGGGACTCAGGCTGGAACAGTCTGTTCCTGAAGGACTGCACCCCATGGAAGGGACCCACACTGGAACAGTTCCTGAAGAAATGCAGCCCAGGGGAAGGACCCATGTTGAAGAAGTTGGATCTTCACGGGAGGGACTCCTCGTTGGAGCAAGGGAGGGGTGGGGGGGGAAGGTATTTTTAAGATTCTGGTTTATTTCTCATTATGCTACTCTGATTTGACTGGTAATAAATTAATTTCCCCACGTTGAGTGTGTTTTGCTCATAACAGTAACTGGTGAGGGCTCTCTCCCTACCCTTATCTTGACCCATGAGCCTTTTGTTGGATTTTCTCTCCTCAGCCCAGCTGAGGAAGGAGAGTGACAGAGCGACTTGGTGGGCACCTGGTGTCCAGCCAGCATCAAACCACCACAAAAAGTCACTATTAAGATGACTGCAACTTTGTTTTTGCTTTACAACTGTGGTACAAAATTTCATTTACAGTGCTTTTTAGAAACACTTTTAAGGTCAGCTTAATCAACATTTTCATTTAAAGAAAAAGGCACCGCTTCCATAATCTTACAAAAAAGCCCATTACTTTTTGTCCATTTCTACATCTGATTTCTGCTGCTTTTCCCATCTCATTTCTGCCACTCTCCTTTCTGATTTTTGTTTAAATTCACTTATTTCCAAGAAGCGTGATAACGTCAAACAGGCATGAGTAGGTGCTATTCCAGAAATAAAAGAAATCTTGAATGCACTTACCAAAGTAAGTAGAGCCTTCACTATTTGACATTAATTTTTCAGGGCCTACAGAAGCACCCACTGCTGGCATGTTGAAGGAGGCAGATGAGGACATGTTGGACACTTCTGTTAAGCTAGTGAGTTCAGAAAATGAAATACCAGACATATCTAGAAATCCTGGAGGAGAAAGCAAATATGACATCACTAGACACAACCCAAAATTCTAGATTAAAAAAGACGAGTTAGATCTCGGCTGAAGTCGAAAGTCCCCTCCCTGCTAAATGTAAATAAATTTAACTTGCATGGTACCTCAAATCTACAGCTCTCAAGTCCAGGGAAGTCAAAAATTTCAAGGAAAACAACCACTAATGCTCACAGTTCTGCATTTAAGTCTCAAGCCTCTTTAGGGCCGTATTACTTTATATATATGTCCTCTAAAGAACGGCTGAAAAAGCACCGAAGAAAATATACCTGGATCCATAACTCTCTGGAGAGGGGGAGGAGGAGAAAGTGAGCTTTCTGGTGAATAACCACTCATTTCTTCATCTCTGGAATGGTCCGAGTTCATAGGTGTTTCCAAGCTGTCACTCTGAGAGGTAGGTGCCAATAACGGAGTCTGGAATAAGACAGAAAGAAAATCATCTTTTTACATTGAGAGCTTCACCTGAAACCAACCTTTCCATGAAAGCATCCTGCCTGTTTCCGCATACACCAATTCAGAGAGAACCTGTGATGCTGAAACAAAGTGAATCACCATTTAGGACATGTTTCAATTCAGCCTCTTAAAGACAGTATGTTCTTAGAATAGTAGTCCATGCTTGATTCTGGTAAGTGTATTTTTTATCTAGTGAGGTTAAGTAGTATTCTAATGTGATTCTCACTGACTGGTACAGCTGTAGTGTAGAGCATGCAAGTCTTTAAAACAGGAAGAAAATATTTAGCAAAAAAACTTGTATCAGCCAACACTGGTGATCTGACACTTGCTCAGATCCTCAGCTCTCATTTTCCCTTCACCTCCACTCCATTTCACTCAACTGAACACTGTACTCAAATATACTGTGTTACCAGTGTTCCAAAAAAAGTAGAAAATTTTCAAACTCCAGAGAATGTGCCAGAGACTGGAATTTATTTCTTACCTACCTCTGTGTAACCATTAGTGGATGGTACAGGAGTTCCAGGCTCTGATGAGGATGAAGGTGGTTTGCTTTCTGGCTTTTTCTTTGATGTTATGGACTGTGTTGGAATTCTGTGTAAGTAGCCATATCCAATACCACATCCTAAACTGTACAAGAGAAGTAAATCGAGACTTGAAAAGACCTGTTCTTAACTAGTAAGTGCTTTAAATTTTGACTTGCTAAAGCAAAAAGTTTGTGTATTTCATCTGTGGGAGGAAATACCTACCTGCAAAAATTGTTTTACCTACAGTACTCAAGGAACATTCTGCAGGTGACTTTTAGACATACACAGCTTAGCTTTTATTTGATTATATCTTTACAGAATATATAATCTTACCTGCTGTGAGTTTTGTTCTTGCTTTAGCTGAATGTCTGACTGTAAGAATGCAGACAGTGAATCTGCTAATGGGGAGCTCAACGCAGGGGTTTTGCCATTTGAGTCAGCTCAAAAAGAATCAGATCCAGAATGTACCCAATTCCTAGTTCTAAGCTAGGGGTTTTTTATGAAAAAGTTAACAGTTTTGTTTGACAAGTGTAAGGAAACAAGGAATAACTTGAAAACAATGAGATGCAATTGATAGTAATAATACTCTTAACAGGATCTCCTTTACAGCAAGTACATAACCTGTCATCAAATGACTGTCCAGAGATCAGTACCTTCCTTCTCCACCCCAAGCTCCATTGGGAGTCACAACTACCTCTCGAATGGAATCTGCTTCAGTGTTATAAACCATCAGCTTCAGTGGCTTCCCCTCATGGGATTCAATCAGGGAAAAGAAATCCTCTGACTAAGGAAAAAAAAGAAAGCAGCAGTTAATAAACTCACACGTGCAAGACAAGGAGCTGGAAGCAAGTCATCATTTTATGTAGTTATTTACTTCAACATAAGATAATGAAAACCCAAAGCCAGAAAACTCACTAGGTAGTTTGATCTTTAATGGCAACTTCTTTTTATTATCACATTAAAAGGAAAGATAATACTTACTTCAACAATAAAGCACCTGTCATAATTACCAACCTCCCCAAATCCCCAAACACCATCCCCATGCAGTTGATGTACACACAATTAGATTTATGAACAACAAATCCTACAACCTACACTTGGCAGGCACAAAGACAATCAGTCCCTACTGGAATGCACCCTACCTCCTGGAGAATCTGATCCGATCCAACAACGTAGTCAGTGTATGGCTGGAGACCAGCCAGAGCTGCAGGAGATGCAGGTTCAACATCCTGTGGAAGAATGGCACTTGTCATCTGCACTGGCAGGAGGATAAACCACTCCAAGATCAAAAAAGGAAAGCTAACTCCAAAAACAGCAGAAGGAAAGAACATTTTGTTTTTAGGATAAAACAGAAGTCCTTGAATAGTCTACATCTGGGTGTGATATCTTGTAAAACATGCTGAATACGAAAGACAAAGATGCTACCAATTTAAAATAAGATACTCTGAAGATGTGGAGAAGTTGCATCTATTTAAACAATCAGAAACATAATAAAGCCTTTCCTTTTCAGTTCTACTCTTTCAGCTCTCCCTCTTAATTTTAAAATAAATTTGTGGTGCTTTTTGTAACATTAATTTAATGAAGTTTAGCCAACACAGAGACACTAATTAGGCCAGAACGTTTTTTTCTTTTGCCATGATTCTTTGACCAAAAAACCCCCTTCCCAACTACACCATTTGGTCTGGTTGGGATGGAGTTATTTTTGTCACAGTGACAGGCAACACTGACAGCCACCTACTCCTTGTCCCTACTGAAATAGCTCAGACAAACCTTCAAGACTGTGCTCCCTCCGTGTGATTTCAGCACTGTACTTTACCTAAAAGTTACTTCTAAATATTACACTGTAAAACAAGGTTGTATGAACAGTAAGGAGCCACCAAGGAATTCTGTCTCACCAAAACATGCCACACGTGTTCATTGGCTCCCTGGAAGCTGCAGAACCTCACACTGGCTCCAAGAAGGCCTTGTCCTCCCCACATGTTACTGGGGATCACCTCCACCTCTCTTATTTTCATTGTTTTGATATTGTACACCTCCAGCTTCACTGCTTTCTCAGCATTTGCCTTCAGCAGGTCTTTCAACATATTGTTTTCCTTATTCTGCAGAAAGAAAGAGATACAGGATTATTTCCAGTTGCACCTGTAACATGTGTCACATTTGTGGCAGAAGTTGAATACAAAGAACCAAACCCATCAAAGTTTAGGCTCTGTGGTTCACAGACAGTCCCAGCAGTTCAATTTTCATTTATTAGAAAGCAGTCAGTACTGTCAGCACATGTCCCTTTACAAAAGTAATTGCTAATACTCCATTTCATCATACTTGCATTCCTGTCCTTCACAACTGCTATTAAATAATACAAGCAACACTACACGTCAGCTGTGTAGTCTACCAATAAGCAGCAACATTTCATTTCATGTCTCTGAGCCCCATCCTTATTCAAGAGCCCCTCAAAATCACTGCAAACCGACTGTGAAAGGACAGGCTATTTGTGAAGTTTATAGAATCATCATAATTTCTGTCATGCTAAAAGATTAGATGATTCTCCACCAAAATCACCATTACAATGGTCACTTCCAAAAAGACATCTCCACTCATCCACTTAGGCAAACAATGAATTCAGCTTGTATGTGGTTAGGGTGAAGTTAAGGTCAGGCAAAGCTCTGAGCCTTTTAAATAAACAAACAGAAGAAATCCAACCAAAACACAAAAAATCCCAACAAACCAAAATTCAATTCTCTCACAACTCAACATTACAGTCAACTGTGTTCTTGGTCCTAAAAGTATAAGTAGACAGGCTGCAATTCTTTTTCAAGTTTTATCAAATGTTGAAACAAGTTTGTTTAAACAAATGTTGAGCTCTTGCTGTTGACTCACCAGTTCAATATTCACCTTGTGGCAGAAAATATGTACGAATGAGTAATAACATAAACATTGTGTTAGCCTGTTAAGTTAAGGTGATTAAAGGCATAAGTAAGATGCTTTCCTCAAATTTGGATCCAGCCAGAGACTTCAAACATGAGCAAGTTTCACTTTACTTTTAATGCCACATACAATGTCCAATGTGAAAAGCTTCAAGTACTGTGGCAGTTTTAGCTTTTACTTTTCATCACCACAACACCCACATTTCACGTAGGGGAGAAAAATACAACACTAAAATCATTGGAGACTTACAAGCCTCGTGTGTCCAATGGCAATGATGAAATCAAAGAAAGGTTCCAGTCCTCCTTGCTGAGCTGGGGAGTTTTCTTGAACCTGAAAAACATATATTTTATTATTATTAAACAGTGATCTCTAGTTACATAAGTGAAAGCGTTAATCTTTACACAATTCCATATTTACTTTTGAGTTGAACCAGAGATAAGACACCAAGTGACAGACCTCAGGAAGCAATCCAAAAGTGTGAACTAAGTTATATAAAACTATGAGTAACAGGTGTCCAAATTAAGCTGTTTGAACCCCATACAAAACACAAATATGATTCAGAGTTCTCTGCCTGGAATTTAAACACTGAATTTAAGCCTGGAGAAAGGCTTAATTCTGAAAGTGCTGCTCCAGGATTTTCTTCCACACTTCCAACAGCCTGGGCACACCAAGAGTCCCCACTTACATCAGAGCCATTTTTCCATAAACAATTTACAGCTGGGTTCCCACAGTTTCCAGCCCACTGGAACAGGAACACTTAGGTGAGCACACTACAAACGCTGCCTAACCACAAGCCCTGGTCAAGAAAACTGCCACCACTCACAAAAGATTCCTAAGAAATAAGTTGTGATATCTCGATTTCTTTATAACCAAGTTGTAATAGGACAGATGTAATAAACGGACAGATCACTTATTAAAGTGCATCAACATCATGATAAAACCCACCATAAGTTACACAGTGCTTGGTATAAACAGATTACATGAGAGTCCACCCATTTCCAAGGCACACTAACAAAGCAACAGGAGGTTAAAGGAACCACTGCAAATCTGCTGACAGTTTGCACTGATTTTAACTTTACTTTTGGTTACCTCAGCAGTCCTTAAGCTCAGATATATTTGACTCCTGAGGACCACCCCCAAGTTTAAGCACCAAGTTACAACCCAGGCATCATCTAAGCTGAGAGGTTCATTGCTAGGAAAGTTTAACTACCACATCTTATATTTCATCTCGCATGACCAGGTTGGGTTTTTTTCTAATATTTTTAATAGATAAAGTGTATTGGTATTGGCGTTTTTGCTGACAGAACTGTATATAAGTTACAAAATACAGCAATAAAATAGTTCTATATTTTATATATTTATATTATATTAGTTATTACTTTATACTTATAAAATAATATTTTAAAAGCTTTTAAAGGAAAAATAAGAATAAAAATCATGCTTTATTACTGAACAGTCAAGACTGAGCACTGTAACTACAACTGGCATAGGAAGTATTAACTTTCATCACAACCCTAAACTCAAAACAGACAACTTTACAGTGAACCAAACAGTAAAAAGGCTTAAATCCAAATTCCAAATAACGTTCGAGAAGTCTTAGAATAATGTCCAGGATGAAAATGTACACAAAAAGAAGCGCATGTGAGTTATTACATGTGCCAACACTCCTTTCTGACGGAGCTACCCCGGTTCAGGAGGGCAGACACACAACACCAGCACCCCAAACACACACAAACCGCGGATGAAGAGCACAGCGACACGTGGCAGCAACACTTCGATTCCAGCGAGGAAGGAGGGCACCTACTAAAGCAAGCGGTAACTCCTGCAAACAGCTGCTACCAGCAACACCTCCGTGCGCCTTATCCGCCGGGGTGTGCATTGACACCGCTGTGTGTGCACGGACCGCTGGATACAGGAGTGAGAGCAAACATCCAGCGCCTGGGGGGGGACTGACCCTGGGGAGAACAGCGGCTGGAGCGGGGATTAACACCCCCCGAACAAGGGAAAGGAGCGGGGAGAGCGGGGAGAAGGAGTGGAACAGAGCGAGAGGGGGGATCAAGGGGAGAAGGCAGCAGAGACGCAGGGAAGGCTGTACTACTCTTAAAACTACTCCAAATTCCCCGAGAGCAGCCCCAGGGGCTCCCCCGGGCTGTCCCGCACCGGCGCGGCAGCTCCCGGGACGGGCCCCACGGGCGGGACCGGCGGAGCCTCGGCCACCACAGGCCCGGGGTGGGGGGTGGGCGAGCAGCACCCGGCCGGACCCGCCTCAGCGCCCGCCGCCCCTCGCGGCCCTCCCGCCCTCCTTCTCCCCGCCGCGGGCGCCTCACCCCGTGCACATGGAAGCCCTCGGCGCCGCCGCCGGGCCCCTCGGAGCTGGAGCCCAAGCCCATGGCCGCGGCGCCGCGCCCGGGCCCGCCGCCACCCTCAGGCGGCCCCGACCGCCGCCCTCACGGCCGCCCTCCCGCAGCCCCGACCAACCGAGCGCCGAGCGCAGCGCCGGCACACGGCGGGGAGGGATGGGAGAGCGGCTCCTCTGCGCGGCCTGGCGCGCCACGGCGGGACACGCCCCCTAGCGACGGGGTGGGGAAGCGAGGCGGTGTCGCGAGGGGGCGTGGCCTGACCCCCGGTGGGCGTGGCTTTACCCGAGTGGGCGTGGCCGGCGCGGAGCGGAGCGGCCGATTCACAGAATTAAGAAGAAGGGGAAAAAAAAAAAAATTATAAAATCACAAAATGACGCGACTGTTGAGGCTGGAAAAGAGCCCCCGGGAGCGACCCCCGGCCCAGCAGCACCGCGCTTGTCTGCTCTTTGCTTAAACGCTGCCCGCGGCGGTGACACCATCCCCTCCCCGGGCAGCCCCTTCCAATGTTTAGCAACCCTTTCTGCGAAGAAATTCCTCCTAATGCCCAATCCAAACCTTCCCTGGCACAGTTTAAGACCAGAGGGAAAAACAAAACAGACGCCAAAACACCCAGTTCACCACTGCTCTCATTCTTAGAGCCTTTAAACATCATTCCCTTGTCAGTACAATCCAGATAGAGATTATTGTTAATATTTTACCGCTATCTGCTTCACACATTCCTAGAGAGCCCTTGTGTTGGTTCCTCTCCGTAGGCACACATCCAGTGTTGTGCTCAGGGACGGTGTTTCCACCAGCTGGGATGATTTTTGGCATGAAGAGCTGAAGAAGCAAATCAATGCTCTGGTGCTGCCGATTTCCAAGGCACGGGGTGGGGGGGTGTGTGCAAGATGATCACTGAGAGGTGGTGATATTTCCATCCCATTCCAGAAATTCCCTGTCTGCTCCACGTGTTTTACTTAAGGATGAATTCTGCTGATTCTGCCTTCAACTCGCTAATGGAAAAGTTTTGGAAGTTTTCAAAGCAGCAGCAATAATTTGGGGCTGTGTTGTGTTATTATAGTTAAAATGCCAGTTGTATTTCCTGCAACAGTACTTCAATTCTAATACAAAAGCATCCATTTCAGTGAAACTCCTCCGCAGTACTGCTCTCACCTCCAAAATGCCATTTTTCCAAAGGACCCATCCACATAATTTCTGTGGCTCAAGTGTGGTGCATAAAAACTTAAGGGAAAAAAAAGCTGCTTCTCCATTCTCTGCCCTTGTTTCCAAGTGAAACTCTTAATTTCCCTGCCATTTCGGTAGCTAATTATGCATGAAAACCACACACACTGGCTCATTTTCCTCCAAAGAAAGAGCAGGATATTCTCAGGAGCCTTTTTAAGTAACTTTTTCTTGGAGTTGTCTCGAAGCTGTGACTGCAGATCTTTGCATCACATTTATTGAGCAGATGGCAGAAGCACATGTAAGTATTCAGGAAAAATCAAAATTGAGCCAAGCAATTTTGTCTGGTTTTTTTTTTTTTTTTTTTTTTGCTGTGTGTATTTGGGAACCTTATCACATGGGTGCGTTTTTTCTTAAATTGATTTTCTTCACAATGTCTTTTGTAACAGGTGAGCCAACGAAGAACTGTAGTGTGGGCTCTGTGATTGTGTTTATACAAATAGAAATGACATGTTTTTCTTCAGACATACCAAAAGTAGATGCTGGAGAAGAGAGTCTGATCCCAGTAAAAAAATTAGGTCTTTGGAAATATAAGCTCATAGCAAAAAAAAAAAATTAAAATATACAGGAATTCTTTGCATTTGTGTTTACTATGGAAGGCAGTGAGGAGGTTCCCATCCCCAAACCTTTCTTTGCATCTCTCTCATGTCAAGGTGGAGGCCAAAGAGCCCATGAAGAGACAAGATGAGCAGTAAATTTGCAGGAATAGGTGGTACTTTCCCAACCTCTTGGGAGGAACAGGGCAATGAGATGGCACAGCACAAACAGTTGCACTGGACAGCTTAGAGCACTTTGGCTGCGGGGGACTGGAAAGTACCAAAACCCCTGGGTTTTAGGAAGGAATTCTAGTAGAGGCCTGAAAGGGAGGTCTATAAACCTCAACAAAGAAATAGAAACTATAATAAATAATAGTTTTAGTGGGTGCCTGAGTATTACATGCTTGGGAAGAGCCCACGTGGCTGTGATAAAGGGATATCACATCTCACACATTTATTGCAGTTCCTCAAAGGTGTTAAACACACAGATTTCAAAAACTCTCTTATCAAAGCTTTATCAAGGTTTTTTTAAGGAAACTAAGCAGCCATACTGTAAGATATGGTTAAAAGATAATAAATAGATAATGGAAGGAAATGATCACTGAATGTAAAGATCATCCAAAGAGTTATTTAAAAAAAAACCTAGACATTGCTTTTCTTCATGTTCTAAAAGCCCAGAGGCAAAGAGCCTGGAATTAAAAGGCTTTCTGAACAGGTCTTACAGGCTGTTCCACTAAGAGGCAAACCCTGACCTACTGACAAAAAGGTACAAGGAGTTCAATGTTTTCCAGCCTCTTCTTCCTGTGCGTTTTTTTTATTGTGATTATTCTTTCCTCATTAGTTTTGTGGCACAGGAAACAGTTGCATTTAACAGAGTTTCTGAAAACAGTCAAAGTCAAACTGTCTGGTCCCATGTGACAACACTGAACAAAGTTGTGAAAACTGGCTGCTCCATAACTGGTGAGTGAAAATTGTTGACAAGTTACTTTTTTGAAATCTTAGTTTTTAAATTTTATTCTGTTAATTGTGTATTAGACAGTGAAAATAGGATTGCATTATTAGTAGATGGCTAGGAGTTATATTTTAGGCATTCTCCAAAATACTTTGTCAACAGAGAAAATCCTCTTTTTATAATAAAGTCAGTAAAAGATGAAAAACAGCTAATTGTTAATGCAAGGTTAAACCCATAATGACTGGCAGGTCATAAGAAATATATAGTGACTGTTATAGGGCTTTAAGCCACTGGAAATACTGCAGTGTTATGGCATTTCCACACAATGATAACTCTATGAGGGCTTTGCTTTTGCAGACACTGAGTTTTGAAATAGTTGTCATTTATCATTCATGGTAATAGAACTAAACCAATGTAATACAGAAGTGTCAGATTCTGCAGAGAACTGTAAACTTTAAATCCTTGTTTTTCAAAGCTCCTTCTATGCTTAGCGACTACAGCTTGCCTGCAATACCAGTCTTTTCTAAAGGTTCCTATGTAAATGTGAAATGTGTGCTGACTGTTCTACATTTAGATATGTAGATACAGTATAAAAAGCTGCAGCTGAGTTAGTTGTAGGTTCTTTTATTTTTTTCTATCAGTGGAGAAAAACAGGCAATTCTTGGCTGTATTAAAGATTTCTTACGTCCAATGTACAAGTAGTTGTTCAGTATGGCAGAGGGGTTGTGTGAATAAAGATATTTTGCCTCTTTGAGAACTGCTTTCCATAGAACTCATCAGAAATTATCAGGGAATAACCACTCAAAATTTCAAAAGAGTAAATGTTTTGAAATGCTAACCACCTGAACTCATCAAGCTTCAGAAGCAAGCTTGCAATACAGAGGAAATTCTGTGAATGAGTTTAATTAGTTAAGTCAAGAATGATGAAAGAAGTTAATGGAAGATTAGTTCTTTGCCATTGTCAATACAAAATAGTTATGCAATAATAGGCCTGTGATAAATTTTAAGGTAAGCAAAGAAGTTGACTCTAAACAAGCATTAATGTTTCGGCCAAAATAATTGGGAGTAGGAACTAAACATTACTGAGAACATGTTACAGAAATTCAATATTCAAAATTAAGAGGTGTGATGGGTTTGATAAATCCCAAAAAAACTCAGATTAAGGTTTTAGTTTTAGCTAGGCCCCAATTCTGTGGGTCATGTGGTTAGGGACAAGTATCAGCTGACTTAAGTGACCAGTGAAGTATTTCATCCCATCTGACGTCAGCTCGTCTATAAATCAAAGAGCAGCTCCCAGTGTGCAACTAAATTCAGTATAGCCATGTTTAAAAGTCCTGTTTTCTCATTACTGAGGCTTGTAAAGAGTAAGTAGTTTATTATTGTGCCTCCATTAGCGTGCCAGTGCTGTCAGAACCGCTCGGGTTGGTAGCCAAAGGCATTTCCTGCACAAACAGACCTCTTGGAATTTTTCCCACATTTCAGCTGTGCTGCTGGATGCAGGAGCACCTTAGCTGGGCTGCCAGCAGTCAGGCAGTAATGCAGCCACTGGAATAACTTGAGTAACACTCGTATTCAGTCCCCTCAAAGCTCCAGAAGTGAATGTGTCTCCCACAGAATGGTTGAGGTCGGTCACCTTGTCCAACCCCAGGGCTCACTCAGGGGCTGCCAGTTTCCCAGGACCGGGTCAGACTGTCCATCCTATGATGATGTGTCAGATACTCTGAGGCATTTAAAAGCCTTCATAAGGTCTATGTTTAAGTGACTGAGTCACTCCCAAGGGATTCTAAAGACTACAAGCTGATTAACCCTTTAGGCTTCAGCCCCTTTCCTGGACTTGTTCCAGTATATGGATGTTTTTTTCTCGCCCTGGGGAGCCCGGAGCTGGGCACAGCACTGCAGGGATGCAGGGCAGCAGCTGCTGAATGCTCAGGGGGAGTTACTTCCCTTGACCTGGTGGCTGCACTTCAGCTGATTCAGCCCAACACACGGTTGGCTTTATTTGCTGCAGGGGCTCGCTGCTGACTCGTGTCCAGTTTGTTGTTCACCAGGACTCCCAGATCCTTTTTTGCATAGCTGCTCTCCGGCCACTCGGTGAACTGAGTTCTCAGGTTTGGACCAGAAAAAGGCAGGTGTCTGCTCCTCAGTGGATGTCCAAACAACCGAGAGACACGAAAGAAACTGCTCTGAAAAACTGTTAGAAATCGTTGCAATTTCTAATTTCATTTTCAGGAATCTCTCTTACACTCTTTGTCATTACTGCAGGTTTTTGAAATACAACAGAGAACACAGAAATGATACTTTGGAGCAACCAGACTCAATTTCTTCTCAGCAGAAACTGGCAGCACTGACTGATGTCTAGGACCATCAGCATCAGAAGGACTGCGTACAAGCTACTGAAAGTTATAAAAATGCATTAACATATGCACCAACAGATAGTAAGGAAAGTGTTTTTGGAAATCTCAATCCATTTCTCATTCACAGTTTCTATATACAAGGTGAGAAATTGTTCTTCTTGGTGTCATGTCCTCAAAAATATAGAAAAGGAAATATTTATTGATTTTTCAGAGTCATAGAATTACCACAGGGGAATTCTTAAAACATAAATCTCACATTAGAATGGAATAAGAGCCAAAGAGGAACATGAATGTAAAAATGAAGTCCATCCATGTTAACCATTTTTGTACTTATTTATCCAGTCAATAAAATGTATCAAAATGAAAAATATTTAAAAATTCCTGGGTAATACAGTAAATCATCAGAAGAGAGCATCATATTACAAATGTAAAAAATCAGGTCACACTTAACAAAAAAGGAAAATTGCCCAGCTATGGTTTTCTACTCACAGCAAAAGCCAGTTCTTAAAGACCATGAAGTATTGGTTTGGAAAAACTCCCATTTACATTTGCGAATGTTTGATTCTCAGGGCCATTAACTGGCAGAAAATTGCACTGAATTAGGTATGAATTCCATCTACGCTTTTGCAGAGAATTAATGATATGCAACATATCACAAGCTTTAATGTCTTGCAAGAACATGCAGTTCCATTTAAATAGTACAGCTATTAACATTTTCCAGGATTGCTCTGATTTTCAAAGAGTGGCCATTTCCTTATTATTTGTACTTGACTTCCTCAGTGTTTCCTCCTGTTGTTTATCCGTGATAGAAATTATGTTAGCCCTGTCACTTCAGATAATTAATGATGCACATGAAAAATCAGTAAAGAATATCCTTGGCTGATTATTCATAATTACTCGGATACTGCAATAGTTGTGCTAATGGGGAAATCTATCTTTGATTTAATTATAAAAGGAGATTGAAATTGCTTTGGAAAAAAATTGATCTGCTCTGTTTCTGTCTTCTCTGATAGAACTCAGTAGAGAGAAAATAAGAGGCTCTTGATACTTATTACAATTTGGTATCTAAATACTTCATTTGTAATTACTTCTTATTTTCTCAGATAATAATGAAGTTGGCTTATTTTAATTTGGATGATTGGTTCTCAAGATGCAATAACTGTTCCCCAGTCTACACACCAGCACACTATTTTTACATAAAAGTACTGATCAGGAAATTGCATCATGGGGCAGGTTGGCAACACTGATGTTTTTCCAGAAAAATGTCATGGAAAAGGAGTAAAGTAATGAAATTATGAAAATCGGAAATCTCTATCCCCTAAATATAGCCTTTGTAGGACAGAAAAAAAATATTCACTTAATACACATGTATGAAAATAGAAGAAATGTTGGGGTTTTTGCAGGTAATTGTCACCAAAGTGGTGACACTGATCCATCCATTACAGAGTGACACCTGACAGGTTTGGAACTTGCTCTTCCTAAAAAGTGAGAAATCTCCCACATAGTCTTGGGATGATAATATTAATTTTTTATTATATGTTCTGATAGTATTTAAAGTAAACTATTTGGAATATTGTTTAATGCCTGTTCATATGTAGGGATTTTTATTGGCACACCTCCTTTTATTTGTACAAGTTTTTGGCAGGTCTCACGATCAGGAAACAGAAAGACGAACAGTCAATAAACCTTTTCTAGAATGTTGTAGAAAAGTCACAGGTATATAGCATGAAATAAGTTTGAAAGCTCTGTGTTTATTCAGATTTTCACTCCAAGTTTTAGAAAAAACTTACTCATGACAGTGTGAAAATTTTTTTCTTAATTTCACTGAAAAAAATTCCCCCTTGTGCCTAAATCCAGGATTTTACAGGAATTTCTGTAGTGTAACAGAGTATGAATAGATCTGAGAGTTTGGGAAGTGCTTTCCTCTTCTAGAGGCTGGAGGTGTCAGCCGCATCTGAATTCTTGTGGCTTTATGGCTCTGCCATTATTATTTTAAAGAAACCTTACCCTTTTCCCAAGGGGTAAGCGGTACTGCTGTATTTGATTAATTACAGACACAAAACAAAACAAAATAAACTCTGCATAATTTAAGTCAACATTTAAATTTTCCCAGATTTGAAATCATCTGAGTTACTGTAAGACAGAGGTAAAATGTACTGTATTGCTTTATAATTTTTGGGTAACTATTCAGCATTGAAGAGATGATTTGCTGAGAAGACACGTAAACCTCAACGAAACTACATTTTTCTTTGAAATAATGAATAAGCAATAATTTTGGAATCTGGCTATAACTACTTCAAAGGATTATATTGCTGGTAAGGCATGCAAAGGAGTATTTGTGGATTTTGGATTTTCAGAGCAAAACCTCTCTGCAGTTTGTAACCCAAATTGTTTGTAACAGGAACCTGTTCACATCTTTAGTGGTTTCTTTGTTTGCTCCAAAGTAGGTCTCTACAGGTAAAAGCAACAAGGATGTGTTGAAGACACAGTAGAGAGTACCTGTCACAGATCTTTCAGCCTGCACAGGACTCTGCTTGCAGCACTGAATGAAAATAACAGTAAAATGTTCATTGTTTAGCTGTGCAATTTTTTTACTCCTGAGCACTGATGTCTTGCTACAAATACAAGCCCCTCAAAGAACCTGCTGTGCTGAAATGGGAAGGTCTTGCCCTTCCCCCTGTCTTGCTTCTTGCCACATGGTCTGTCACATGAAATAAAGGGACAGAAATGCAAAGATTTCTTATCCCACCGTATTAATATAACTTTAATTGACTATCAGTGTCCCCAGGATATCAATGCCTTTTAAAGCCCCAAACAGTCTGTGTGTCACCTCAAGAGACCCTTCGCTGGACAGACTCCCTGCATGGACATGACCTTTGATACCCTAATATGGGGACTGCACTTAATAGCAAGGGAGAACCTTCTGCACAAAGTTCTCCTGCAAGGTGTGAGCCTGCCAGCACCAGAGACAAACTGGACTAAGTAGCAAGTCACAAACTAACTTTTATTAATACAAGTATGTGACAAACTATTATAGGGTTCGCATTGTTGGTGATAAGGTTTAACTGCAGGATTGTACTTGACTGATAAACCCAAACACCAGAAATACACTCTACAACACAGCACAGCTACTTAAACCTCAATGCACAACTCAAGCAACCTCCCCCATGACAGACAAATCGGCAAAGGCTGGAGCAAAGTCTAAACTCACTCGTTAACACAGAGCAAAAAAAGTATAGCCAATTCCCACTAACACACATTTCAATTCACTAAGATGAGGATCCGCACACCTTAAACCAAAACGACTTGGCAATGAAGTACAGCATAGGATAACAAAAACAAAGAATATAAAGTAAGATATACACCAGGTAAGCTACAAGGTGCAGGGCAAGGTAAAATTAGCATCAAAGTAGCGAAGTACAATTAGTAAATAAGGTATCTATGGGGTAAAGGTGAAAGAAGGTAATATATAAAGCAGAAGGTGAGAGGTAAAGTCAACGTACAGAAAAGCAGAGTAAATGGTCGCTCACCCCTGCAGTGTCCAAAGGGGCGGGAGGAGACCGGGCAGCTTGTTGGTTACCCCGCAGAGATGATGGAACTTCTCCTTGATTTTGCTCATATCTGATCTCTTTTTACACCTTTTTTTCTTTTTTTTTTCCCCTTCCTCTTAGGCAGTTTAAGTGACTATATTCAATAATTTCTGGGGTGATAGACAGATGACATAGGCCTGAGGGTCGGCTTCCCGCATTGCCTTAGGATGTTGCAAAGAAAGTCCATGCTGTCTCTATAACATTCCATTCTTTGCTAATCCTATCAGCCTGTTGCTGGGGAGTCCCCTTCTTTTGCTGAGGACTTTCAGGAAGCCAGTGGGGGTCTCTTTGTCCCTTTTTGTGTAACCCATTATCCTCTGACAATAGATTACTGGGACTGCCCCCTCCAGGTGTGTTCCATCACCAATCAGGATGGTCATCAGGGCCTTAAACTGGTCTTTCACCCTACATGGTCCCACCAGCCTCTTTGCACAGAGCCTGCAAATCATCCAAATCTCACCTGCCTGATTCAGCTTTCTAAACCAACAGAGAAAGAACCAGCAAAAACAGGAATATATTTTCCCTGGCTTAGTGAATCAAATAATTTCATCATCTGAGAGTAAAAGTTCCAGAGCTAAAGGTAAGTGAGGAATTTGGTGCCAGGAGTGGAGTGATAACAAGTCACTTCTTTTTGTAGCAACAAGCTGTTAGAGCAGCCCAGCCGTGTCTGTAACATTACCCTTGGCATGGCTGATCATCACTTTGGAGCTGTGTAAGGACCTGTAACTGGAGAGCCCGCAATCCAATGCCCTAATGCTGTGTGCTCCTCTGACAAATTATCCTTGCCAGCTGGTTGCAGCACCCAAAGGGCTGGTTCCTTCCAGAGCACAGTTGTTAAAGGAAATGCTGTTCTTTATCAATATTGTTCTTTATTTTATTTGCCATCGTCACCGTAGTGCAGGTGCCTCTTTGTGACTGATGTTAAACAGCACAGCCAACACCTGGCATGACCCATCGATTCTCTTGCCCACTGCTCAACAAAGGGAGCTTTGTGCATTTAGTAGAGCTCAGGGGGTTGCTACGATTTCAGGGTGAGAGTGGGAGCATCAATTTGGAGATTTAAGGGAGAAGTTTGGAGAAATGTAGGCATCTGTGTCCCAGAGAGGGATCTGAGCTGGCAGCTTTCCAGCAACACATGCCATTGATAGAGTTTACATTTATTTAATGCCTAGCAAAAGTACTTCATTAATTGCAGAAACACTCCTTGTCTAACCATTTAATCAGAAACAAAGTATTTAACCAGTCATGATTCAAAGTAAGAGTTGTGGTACTTGGGGAAAAGTAAACAAACTCATTCTCCTCCAAAGCTGACTTCTTTCTTGGCATAGTTTATGTGATTGGTGCCTGAGGTCTCTTTTTTAAATGGGTGATTTTACGTTAATCTGTGCATCAGAACTGGCAAACACATGATCTGTTAAAACTGTAAGAACTGTGAAGCTATAAATGGCATATGAAGGATGCCATATGTATGAGAAAACCTGTACATCCTTTGATATATTATAAAAAGTTTAACATCTATCTGAAGAAATCCATACGCTTACAGTTTATAAGTCTGTAAGATGTACACTTAGTGCAAGTATTTCCAAATTCACTTTTTCTAAGAAGAATCTTCTTTTTCATGGTGCTTTATATAAGTAAATATGGAAACCTCTCTTTGAGAAGATTGGTCACCCTCTGCTCTTTCCAAATGGGCACATGGACAATGTGGTCAAGCTCTGAGTTAATTTGGCAAAGCTGGAAAGGACAGTGACTGGGGCCAGAGAGCTATGAACATTCTGATTCAGATTTGTCTAAATCCTCTTAGGCTTTGGCACTTCATGTGCCTGTGGACCACAATTCTTTTCTGACAGAGTGTTTATAACTTATGGAAGTGATTCTTCTGCTCTGGCGAATTTAGCCACTCCTTCCATTGTTTGGGATAAGACTACATTCCTGAGCAATGCTTTGTCTCTACCAAATCCAAGACTTCTACTGCAGGGCTGTCTATAATGTAGATTGCCTGCTGTCTTGAGGTTTTCCTGTGCATTTTCATTGAATTCTCAAGTACAGCACCCTTTTTTAAGGTCCCCTTTCAGTGCTTAAACCAAGTTCTTACATTTTGAAAAGGATTAATTTGATTCACCACTTCCAGTAAATGATCCCCTTATTCTCCAGGGATAGAACAATGTGCCACTGTTGCTTCAACTCCTTGAAAGCTCACAATGTTCTCTTACCTTCAGTCACCGTGAGCTCTTCAAGAACAGCGTGAACCTTTTAGAAGTGGGCAGCACTGACAGCACCACTGTGCTTTATGCTTGAGCACCTTGGCATGGCCTTTAGCACCAAAACAAGCATTTTAAGTTTTTGTTCAAGATGTCAAAGCCATCTTCTCTTTCCATTCCCATCTTTCTGCATCAGCACATATTCAGTGAAAAGCTATCAGGTCTGTTAATCCAGGCCAGTAGGTGTTTAGCATCATACCCTGGAGCTGCACAATTTGGTTCTCCTGCAGACCTTTTCCTTGAATTTCTTAGGGCAGGAAGGAGATTCCAATCAGAACCTGTCTCTGACACAGGTGAACACAATGCCTTAAAACATCAAAACCTATCTAAAAATATTTCAAGGGTAAGGTTCTTAATAGCTGTTTGCTGTTATTAAGGAACAGAGGAGGCTGAGGAATCACTAAGGACTTGAGAAACTTGAACACAGTAATTCAGAAACTGCAATTAAAATTTGTCATTGGTAATCCTCATTAGGAGACTGGCTCACTATCTTCTGGTCTCAGTGAGGTTGAATTTTATTTGTTTACCACAAGCGAGAACCACAACCAGTAGAGAGCTCTGTTGCTGCTTTTCAAAAAGGTGTTATTGCTCATATTGAAGGTAAAAAGATTATTTGCTTCACTTTACATCAACAGCAGGCTTGCAAAAGAGGCATCTGAACAGAGTTTCAGATGATGAAAAAAGTCATTCTGAGTCTATTAGTAAAGCAAATGGGTGGTTCCTGTTATTTATTCCTGAGTCCAGCTGGAAAGACACAGCTCACGTCCATGTAGTTAAACTCCTTCATCTCTAAACCCATTTGTGTGCAACCCAGTTGCCTGTTTGAATTGTTTCTGGCCTATACTATGCACTAAAATATGACCAAGTACTGTCTGGGACTGTGGTGGCTGACATGGGGCAAAACCTCACTGGGAATTGTGCAAACAATTTCACAATACAGACAGCAGAAATGCCAAGCCCTGACCTCTGGTGCAGTTTAGTTCTTGGTGTAGAAGGAGCTCTGGATCTAAAGACACATGCAGAAAAGTTCTCTTTGAGCCAAGTAAACCTCAAGAGTTCTGTCTTTGACTTGGGATTGGTGACCTTGAAGATGCAGAGCATGGATTTAGTCAGTGCTCTCCTGATCCCTTCATCAGTTATCCCTTATGTAGAAAGTCCAGGATTTTCTTTGTCAATGGCAAAGCATCTTTGCTACCCTGTTTAATACTCACTTTCACCTCCTTGCCTGGTTGGAAGGGTCATCCCAATGATCTGACAGCTCAAAGTCTGTCATGTCTGAGAATACCTCAAAGCCTTACATGGAGAAGATCCATCAGCCACATGTAGTAACAGGTTTAATATCACTGCTATAGCACCAATAGATAGGCTACTGCAAGGTTCCATCTTCTTTACCAGCAAGCACTCAGCATCAAGTTTGTCAGCAAGCGATTTACTTGTCAAGAGTTCCAAACATCCTAGTGAAAGTGCTGATTTAAAGCTGATGAACATGAAATGGGTAGTGGGGGAAGAAGGGATGGTGAACAGAATCCTAAGCAATGTAGTTCAAGCACGACCAAGCACAAGGACCTGAGCAGCAGGTCCATTGGGTAGAGACCAAGATGAGGCTTCTCAGGTGTTTTTTTCCTTCTTATTTAGCATTTCTTGCAACAGCAGTTTCCAGAGCAATCTGATCCAAGATTGCAGTTCCACTATATCAGAGCTGACTCTGAACACAGGCAACTGAGCACTCAGGGCTGTGAGGACAGGGTTGCAGCACTTGCCAGTGCACTCACAACCCTCACCAAGCCGGGTTTGCCAGTAGGGATTTGTCTGGTTGTAGTCTGGCCAAGGACCTTCTTCTGGTTTGGGCATTCCCGGTGAGTCCAAGAGACTTTCCATCCTTCCAGCTCATTTCAGGCCACATTTGCTACCCCAGGCTCTGCTGTCCCTGTTTAATGTGCTGGTGTTTGTTGTCTTTCTGCATCAGAGCACACTTGCAACTTCCCAGCAAGAAAAATTCTGAACCTCAGTCAAAAACAGCCTCTCTGTGCACCCAAGTACACATGTTCTTCAGCTGCTGTCTTCCCAGGGGTTGTTACTGGTTCGGATGTAACATGAGGCACTGCAAACATGGTTAACAGCAACTAAACTGCATGGGCACCTCCACCAACAACCTGAGAATATTTTAGGCACCACCTCAACATTCACAAGTGGAGGCACTCAGCCTTTTTCCTGCCCTTTATGTTGAGTTTTCTGAAATTGGCTAAAATTCTGTCCTTTGAGGTATGTTTTTATGTCTATTTCTACATCCATTGCTTTGAGGCCACAAGACTTTTTCCAAAAATTCTGGAGAGAGAAACACTTCATTGTAGGGTGCAAATATTGTAGGGTGTGTGCCTTTCTTTTACATCAGCATGACTGACATGAGAAAGAAGAAAGGAGGAAAAATAAAGGAAGGTGCCTTAAAGTTATTCCCTGTACATATATATATCCCTGTGATATAAATGTGTCAGTCTTGAGTGCATGAATATACATGCAGGAAAAGCTCAAATGTACATACTGACAGCCCACTTAGAAATAGATTCTTAATATCTGACCAAACTTTTTTTTAACATCTCATCATTTTCAAAAACAAAGGAAAATGTAGAACTTCTAAAAACTCCATGCTTGCAAGACCCGGAGAAGGGTGACATTAGCTATAGAACAGGTAAGCAAGTAGTAGCAGTTTAAGGTGATAAATTTCTAGTCTAGGAAACAGTGTGATTTATGAGATACTTAGATAAACAAATGTGTAACCACCCTGTTTACACTTGGGGTAGTTAAAATTTATAGACAAAATTGCATGTTGCTTTATATTAGTCACTATTTGAGAAACTAGGAAATGTCATGAAGAATTCAATGTTACAATGATTTAGATAAATAGAAGGAAGAGGTGCAACAGGGTGTAAGAGCAGCAGAAAAATTGCTAAAGGAGTTTTGTCCTTGTTTGCAAGAGGGCCCAAATCAGCTAAAGACTTTAAAGAAACACTGTGTAGTGGCTGCTACAGACAGACATGATGTAGAAAAAGGGCTCAGTATAGTTGTAGAAATTACAAAAAAGGAAAAAAAGTTCCTTTTAATGCATTTCATTACATTAAACTGACACAGACTTAAATGTCCTTAGCTTGATAAATAAAATAGTAAAGGGAAGAGAATCTTTAGAACTTTTCATGCACATCCTTTCCTGTTACAAGTTGTAAATAAGTTCCTGCTTTATTTTTAATGTGTTTTTTTTCCTCCACAATGAATACCAATTTTTTCTTAACTTCAAAGTAAAAGCATTGAAATTAAATTAATAAGACTAAAATACTATATATGAATGTTTTTACTACTTTTTTTCATGTTAAATAAGGATTAAGAGACAGAATATAGGCTGTTTGTCTTGTAGTTTTTTCTCTTTACTTAAGGACAAAGTGTACTTTTCCAGTAAGCCCAGCGGGTGAGATTTTGATGTCATTAACACTAAACTTTCCATTTATTTCAGTAAAGTTGCGACTACCAGTCTTTATAAAGTTCCACAGACTAATTTTTCTAAAGCATGCACTTTATTTTCTTGTAAAAAAATAACACCCATAACTCAACAGTTACGAAAACTGTGGATTTCAGTAAACTGCTTTCTAGCACAATGGTTACTCAAAACACTAAAATAGGAGATTGAGTTATGGACTGACTGTCCTGCAGAATCTGGAGGAAGATCAAGCTACTCTGCTGTTAAAAGTATGTAAATAGGACATTATTTCTCAAGACTTTTCTTTCAATTCTGTGTTGTGCTTAAATAATTTGAATTATTGATGTTTTGCCCCTTTTTTAAGATTTTTCAGTGTAGTCAAATCAATATTGGGAAATAACAGTGTGAAATTACAAGTAGCTGAGTCCTCTGGTACTGATCCAACAAAATATTTCATTACAAGCTTTCCCTGCACACATATGTATGCCTAACGATTTTAAGGGAGCTTTATGAATACTCAAAATTAATCATCAATCACTGAACACATTAAAGCAGGTAACAACCTTTGCTACTTAAAAGAGCCCTTTGGTTTGAGGACCCGTGTTTTGGGTAACTGAGAGTCAAATAACCCAAATTCTTCTACTGTGCTGAGGAAACATTGTGACATTGAGAGCACCCAGCCGTAACAGGTTACTCCTGAGAACTGTATCATCGCCTGTACCATGGGAGATGGTTTTCTTTTTGTATCTTCTGTGCTCAGACAAACCGAAAAGCTTTCACTGAGGTTTTAGTTATAAGAAGTTTTGATTTGTCTATTCCATCTATTTTGTCAATAATATGTTGTCCTAATATAAGGATTTAATATATAAATTCATCTGTGCTATGAGATCCTGGGAACCTGTCTGTAGGAATTCAGGTGCAATATAAAAAAAATAAAAGTACAGGTATATGTTCAGTGTTTTTAATGCTATATTGGGTGTTTACTATAAAAGGCAGTACTGAGGGTTATTTCACAAACTGCTAACAACCCCTTTGGTTTTGCATTACCTTTTTGTAATACCACAGTGCAAGATACAATATGATCACTGACATATGAAGGGAGAGTGATGCAATTCTTGTGACTTATATTTTCACAGAATCCTATGTTTTGAGTTGGAAGGGACCTTAAAGACCATCTTGTTTCAACTCCCCTGCCATGTGCAGGGACACCTTCCACCAGCCCAGGCTGCTCCAAGTCCTGTCCAACCTGGCCTTGGACACTTCCAGGGATGGGGCAGCCACAGCTTCTCTGGGCAACCTGTGCCAGGGCCTGCCCACCCTCATTGTGAAGAATTTCTTCCTAAATATCTAGTCCAAAACTGCCCTCTGTCAGTGTGAAGCCATTCCCTGTTGCCCCATCTGTCCATGCCCTTGTCAAAAGTCCCTCTCCAGCTCTCTTGTAGCCCCTTTATGTGCTGGAAGGTGCCCTAAGCTGCTATTTTCTTGGAAGGAAAACATTCAAGTTATTTTGACAATGATCCAAGTCCTTGTGATGCTTTAAACAAACTGTCACGGCCAGAAGTCAACTCAAACTATTAGCAAAAGTAAACTGCATGTTGTCAGATGCTGACATGTGAGAAGAAAGTTGTTAGATGTTGCTCCTCTCCAATCATTGATCCTTTATTCTTCAAATAAAACATGTACTGAAACAGTTCATTCTTCACCTCCCCAGATGGTGCAGAAAGGTTTGAAATAAAACCAGTAAGACCTTCATATGCAGTGGTCTGTGTTAAGGACATTATAAGACCTGTCATCTCCAGTAGGTTTCAGGACCTGGCATTTCTCCTGTTCAGCTGCTGGAACCCAGTCTGGTATGCCCTCAGTGGGAATACTGGGCCCTTGGTCCTGCTGTATGATCTCCTTCTTGCCACCTAGTCATAGAATCAATGAACCATTAAGGTTGGAAAAGACCTCTAAGATCAGCAAGTCCAATCACTTGTCCTGCAGAGCCCACAGGAATATCCCAAATCCTAAAGTTCACCTTCTTTTTCCCTTCTATGAGTAGCACCATCCCGGTGAGCTCCCTTCAAAGCTCAGCACGTAGTTCCTTAATGGGCCATCAGTTCTGGTCTGGAGAGTTTTGCCCTTCATCATCACCTTATTTATCCCTTGTCTACCAGATTTGTGTCCCTGTGTTATCTCTTCCCCTTTTATTTCTAATTCCCTTTAAATCAATAGGTCCTTGATTTTGTAACTTTAATGAGGCAGATGCTCTCACATGCAGGTACCTTCAACAGTTTGTATATCAAACTTTTTTTCAAAAGCACCTTCCAAGCAGAATTTATGTGTGCATTAGAACTTGCCTGCACCTCAGCCACCTAATAAATTTTTCAGGTAGCATTTCTCATGATGTGTACAACCCAGTGTACACTAGTCCAAGTGTTACTCAGTCCATTGCCCTTTCCATCGAACATCATTATGTGAAACATCACTAAATATGGGTAATTGTGTGTATTTCATGAGACCGACTACAAATTTCATAAACAATTTTATCATTAAAATGAATATACTGGCATTAGTTTGTGCCATTTTTCATTTTCAGTGCTGAAAGGTGAAGTTTTCATCCTTACTGCTTTTATGTTTCCTTTTCCCTAAAAATGTCTTCTCAGTTGAATATATTTTAGACGAACTTTCAAAGATGTGCTTCAGGATACAGAGATAAACAGTGTGGTCTGACAAATTATCCTGTTCATATCATCCTTACTTTTTACAGCTCAACAGTGCTGAAATAAAGACTTCATCCTGTAGCAAAGAAAAGAAGGAAATAATCTGTCCTTTTATCCTCATTTATTGGTTATCCTCATTTACTAATGAATAAGACCACAGCAGTATATTTATTAAGAACTGTACGTTAGATCAAGGTTTTGACAGTGTTTTCAGGATAGTATATCCATAGACTTTTTTACTTTTATAGTAGAAGTGTTTCCACTCATGTTGTCCTAACTTATTGCCAGATGATGATAACTTAGGAATATTTATAAGTTTATTAATGTGTCGATCAACTCAAACTCAGATATGAAATACAAGGAATATAGAGGAAAAAATAATGAAAAATTAAATACTCTGTGTGCTTTGAAAGGAATCTTCTCTAGTCTTACCTACAACATTTAAAGCCATTTCTGTTCAGAAGAGGAGTGTGTGCTTTACATTAACATGTACTTAGCAATTTGCTTAATATTATCCAGAATAGAGACATTATGTTAAATTGCTGTTATGCAGGTGAAAGAGAACCTTGGCATTTCCTCTGAAAAAATAAAACTGAGGCTTTTATTTCTAGAGACACAATCAATAAATAAAAATACATGTAGGGTTGAACTGTGTCATGCCAAAGATCCACATAGCCAATAGTCTTGTGAAAACAGCTGACAGGAGATGCTTAGGAAAGATGTGTAGGAGGAGAGCAGGCATAAAGCTGCACAGTAAACACACACAGTGAACCCTCCCAGTGTCTGGAATTCAGTTTGTGCTTTAGGGCCTCCCTGAAAAATGACTGTATCCTCATCTCTGTGCTCAGTAGCTCCCAATAGATCTCATCAAGTCCACCCAAATACCCTTACTTGCTTGTAAAGTCCTGGAATCTTTCCCCACCACCCATACTATCCCTCACAACACCCCTTATGCTTCCCATCATTCTTAAAATACTCTACACACCCAGAAAATGCTGCTCTCATCTAAACATTTAATTCAGATCCTCTGAGAACAAGGACAAAAAGATTATACACTAATTAAACAGTGCTAGAGCATGAATTAAGTAAACACCATTTAACTAAACAGTGCTGAAGGACCAACTTAGACATTGTCCCTCTTTTTCTGTACAGATAACTGTTAGCACACTCTGGCAGAACACTGATTTGCACCAGCCCATGGTTCTCAAAGCAACTTTCACACAAGGTTTGGAAAGCCAGTATGGAAGAGACCCCGTGCTCCATAGGCAGCATGGATGAGACCTCTCTGGTTTAGAGATAAAACAGTTTTGCCATACGGACACAAACAGGACCACTTTAGTTGCTTTGTGGTGTTGGAGTCAGGCATGATGATCCTGGTGGGTCCTTTCCACCTCAGGAGACTGTGGTTCTCTGAGATGTCCTATTTTTTTGCTGGTTGTGCTGGTTTAAGGTAAACCAGCAGGAGAAAAAGAACCCAATTCACAAAAAGACTGCAAGTCAGAACTACAATTT
>JAWWEU010000081.1:4448070-4502381 GCA_035583155.1 Acropternis orthonyx | reverse complement strand
ATAGAGGGTGTAGAATACACAGTCTTAGGCACACCCACACAGTGACAAACTGGTCCTGGTCACTATAACCAGGACACTGGTGAAGCGTTGGAGCACAGAAATTCCTTTTTGCATACATGTGTGAGAAACCCTGAGATGGCTCTGGCTTGAAATTGTCCTTCAAAGGGGAAGAGTCCTGAGCATTGATTCCAGGATTATTCATGTTCTGAAACTAACTTCATAGCCCCTGAAGGGTTATGGGCTGCTGAGCTTTAGCAGTAGGTGAGAAGCTGTGTTTTGGATATCACCTCTAGACTTCAGCATCTCCAGCCAAGCTTCATAATGGTAATGCTGAGATAACAAAACTAATCATAAAATCACAGGATGGTTTGTGTTGGAAGGGACCTTAAAGATCATCTAGTTCCAAACCCCCTGCCATGGGCAAGGACACCTTTCACTTATCAGCCATCTCACTGTCATTAAACAAATCTCCCTGTTTTTTCATTTCCTTCCATTGCAGTTAAAGTCATAACTCATAAATTCAAGTTTTTTCACCCTGGCAAACACTTGACAAGGGAACAGCCTCCCAGTCCCAGTGCTTGCCCTGCCCTCTCTCCATTCACATATGTCCTGTAGGTCAACCTCTTTCACAAACCACATATGTAGAACCCAGAAGGAAACACAAACAATCCCTCAAGAGCCCTACACTAAAGCAATGCCCAGAGTGGAGGAATTCTGAAACCAGCTGTAATTCTTCATCCTCAGTGTAATTTATTTCTCCTTTGGGCATCACAACAGAGCCCCACATCAAAGCCACTCAGCTGTACAATGAGCATGATACCGTGTGCAATGGCTGCAGAGGACAGCATATGGACAAACAATTGCTCAAGCCAAATGCCACCATGTCCAAATGGGGAATAAACAACTACACTCTTAAACAACACTGTATGTAGGGAACACACGAAGTCTTAAAGAAAATAAACTGATGATAGAAAAACGAGTGAGTTGGCCAAGTCTAACACCTGGGGTTGATGAATGTACTCAAAGTGAGGGAAGAGGCTCCTTGGGTAGGAGACCACTTTCTGACCTCCTTAGCCAAAACTAACTGGAAGCTAAAAATGACCTATGATGTAAAGGGGGAAATGTGTTCAATGACTTAAAGAAGGTCTCAGTACTGAAAGATCACACTGAACTTTTTATGGCTTCCAGTAAAATAAAAAGGATTTGTTAAAGAGGACTGTTGGAATGACAGGGAAAAGGTCCTGGTCCTACTGTATCTTTTCCATGGAGAGTGGACGCCATCAGCATACCTGGGAGGGTGACACATGCTGTCTTCTCCAGTAAAGGGCCATGCAGATGATGAAGGTACTGAAGCACTTCTCCCATAAGGAAAGACTGAGAGAGCTAGAACTGATCAGACTGAAGCAGGAAAGGCTTAGGCAGGATCTCATCAAAGTGCATAAGTACATAAAGGGAGGGTGCAAAGAGGATGGATCCAGGCTCTTTCCAGTGGTGCCCAGTGCTAGGACCAGAGGTCATGGGCACAGACTGAGATAGGACATTCCCTCTGAACATCTGTAAGGCTGACTGAGCACTGGCATAGGTGTCCCTGGGATCTTGTGGTATCTCAGTCCCTGGAGATATTTTAAAACTGCCTGGATTTGGTCCTGGGCAACCAGCCCTCAGTGGCCCTGCTTGAGCAAGGGAGGCTGAACCAAATGACCTACAGGTCCTTAACCTCAACCATTCTGTGACTCAGGGACCTTTCCCATTCCTCAAGGATAGTGCAGGTTTCTTCCAGGGGCAGCAACCCCCATGGCCACAGCCCAGCTCCCTTCCTCGCAGCCTGCCACTGAGAGGCAGCATTTTGGGGCAGGAAGAGGAAAACTCATTGAACAGGGAGGGGGAAGCAGAAAAGGATCCTAAAAAAGGATCAGCATGTCCAGCCAAGGTCAGTTTAACATATCCAGCCTAGGCTGAACCCCCCTCAGTGATTCCAAGGCAATACAACACGTGCACCCACAATTGCTAGTCTGAGGCGTTGGCCTTTTGAGCCTGGATTTGTGCTGCCTTGTTTTTGAAGTGATCTGAGAGCACTCAAAATTTCTCTCTATTTTTCCTTTTTTCCTGCTTCATGGCCCTGTGGGAACTGTGCAGTGAGGAGGTGTTTGTGTAACCTTGGGCTCTACCTTGAGCAGTTTGGGCTTTTTCCACACAGAGAATATTTTTGATCAGTTTAATGAGTTATGAGTGCAGATAAGCTGTATTGATCCCAAATTTAGACACAGCTTCTTACCAGATATTTTAGTACAAAAATATATTTTCTTGGAAAAAAATATGACCCCTTCATTAAAGATGCATTAGTTTCTGGTTCTTCTTAGTTGTCTGGGTAAGTTGCAATTTATTTGAGCTGACCTCTCAACCTCTAAGTGATGTAGATTAAAACATTTTTTTTTTTCTCTGCAGTTACTGTGTAGAGCAACTTCTGACGTGGAAGGGTTTTTCTCTCTTGTGGGAGCATTATCTCCATGAGAAAGATCTGGAAGTTCTCTGAGGGAGGGGAAACCGGGACATAGGTTGGTGCAGCAGGGTTAGGTTTGGAGTATGGGAAACCAGTTAGTTTATATGAGAGTTTTTTACCTTGAGGCCTGTTTCTGGTATTTTTCAACCGCAGAGGCTTTAAAGAAGCCTCCAGGATGGAGAGTGATCACCGTGTCACCACGTGCAAGTGTCAATCACTCCATCTTTCAGACCTGGCTGGCTGGGATGACTGATGCGCTTTGGGAATCCACATGACAAAATGCTCTCCATTATATATATATGTGTGTGTATATATATATATATATATATATATAAAATTAGGAGCAATCTCTGAAGTCCCCTGAGGGAGACTCTTCAGCAGGATGTGCTGACAGGGCCAAAAAAGCCCAACCAAACAGCTGGAAGTGACAGGTTGGTGTCTTACACTTGAAAAAAGCCCTATATTTGAAAAAAAAAGAAACAGTGAGAAAAGGAGCGCATTCACTGTCCAAAGTAACATACACTGTTTCTGCAGAGACATGGCATGGCTTGGTTATAAAATATGTTGCTGTTTCCTCCAGATATCACTTCAGATTGCCTGTCCTAACGACCCGGGGTACTCTGCTCACATTTGTGGTGGAACCCTTATCAGCAGCAGATGGGTCATGACTGCAGCCCATTGCCTCAGCGTGTGAGTAGGATAAAAGGTGTTAAAACTCCTGTTCTGCTCGTCGTTGTTGCTGGGAATGGGAGCCAGATCCTTCTTCTCCTCCGAGCTCCCCACTGGTGCAGTGCCTTGCACAGCTGGACATCTCACTGCTCACTTAATCAAGGCAACTGGAAAACTCTGTTTGCTTTAGCCTTGATTGTATACAGTAATTGGTGACTTCCTGGGAGTGGAAATCAAGCTGATTGCTGATTTGCATAAGAGGAGGTGCATTTGCATGAGTGTGAGTATTTCACGTGGGTTGTCTTGAAAAGATGGAACAAAAGGCACATTTGCTGGCTCGTGGTCCGTGCTGCACGGTGTGCTCTGCAGCGTGTCTGACATGCAGCACCTCAGCAATACAGCAGGACACCAACCAGCCAACACCCCTCTTTAATTACTCACGCTTTAGTGAATGCACTTAAAATAAAGTGTAACAAGCTGGTCCTTCACACTCCGTTTCAGAAGGATGCAGAAATGCAGACGAACCTTCTTGTTCAAGACCAAGCTCAGCCTTGTGTTAGCTGAGGCTGCACCTTTGCTTGCTTCACTAGCAAACTGCAGGCAGCATGTGCTTAATTCCATTTACAATCATGGAATCATAATCTAGGTTGGAAAACACCTCTAAAATCATTGAGTCCAGTCCTTAAGCCAACACTGCCAAGCCCACCAGTAAACCATGTCCTCAAGTGCCACATCTACACATCTTTTAAATCCCTCCAAGGATGGAAAGTCCACCACTTCCCTGGGCAGCCTCAATATTAGCCAGGCATCAAAAAACTGAGGCTATAAAATCACCCTTGAGAGCTGAGCTCCATGTCCAAAAAATTATCATCACCATTCACCCAAACAAAACCTTGCTGCAGGAAACTACAGAAGGAATTAGCTGAATGTAAAATGCAGCGAACATAAAGCATCTCTGCAAGTGCAAGTCCTGAAGTGCTGCACTAACCATGCTCAGCTTTACATTTGGAATAAACAATGAGCTCTTTGCTCCCAGAAATAATGACTAGCACAAGGAGCAGCCATTTTACAGGCACATGGGACGGTTTTGTGGAAATGTTGCTGTAAATCCTGCTTGAAGGAAAGATGGGGAGAGATATTTTAAATCAGTGTGGGAAAGAGGGAGGCCACTGTGGTCCATAAGCCTTTCTGGGTGAGAACAGGTTGTTAGAGCAGTTCCTTAGCCCAGCTAGGAACAAATCCTTCTTCAGAGCATTACCTGGGATGGAGACATGCCTTATTCTGGCTCTCTACTGAATTGAGCTCTTCTTTGTTTTCTAGACTGTGGAGAATATTGGAGGTTTCTAGAGAAGGATAAACTGGTGCATGAATATAAGAGATTAAACACCTTTGCTCATTAAAGCTCCTCTCATCCCTCCTGTGCCTCTCTAGGCTATTAATAGCAAGGTTTAACTAATGGTTTAATAAAGTTTCAGTGACTGCAACCAGTGATCTGCTGCTGGTTTGCTCAGCCTCAGGCACTAGCTCAGTCCATGTCACCAGGGAAGGAGACTCCAGTGAATGCCAATGTCCTTAACTTGGGGCTGGGCCATGGCAGCAAGCACAGCTCTTCAAGGCTGTCATTTTGACACCAAACCTACCCTGAAAATTACCAGGATGAGTTTTCCTCATTGAGGGATTCCTTAGGGGTAGCCCCAGCACTGGTGAAAGTGGTCAGCTTGGTGCCTGCAGGTGGGTGGGAGCAGAGCAATGCATGATCCTGCTGGGGACAAGTATAAGTATTCCTATCCTGTTCTGTTCTCAGAGCAGCCAGGCAAAGGTTTTTCTTGCAGAACTGAGTTCTCTTCATATTCCTAAACAAACAGCCTCAATACAGTGCTGTTTATACAGTGACCATCTGCCTCAAGCGTAGCAGCAGATTGAACCCATAGAAAGCACAATCCATCTATCTCTTAAATTCACTTTGTACAAGATTATTATTTTTTAATTCATTTTTCCAGGCTAAGGGTATAAAAACGGGAATTTCTGGGGGGTGCTTTTCTAGAGAGGAAGCAATAAATTCAATGTAAAGCAATACCCTGTGCTGTTAGGTGTGCAGTGGCCTGTAGTCAGTCAGCTGGGCAAGCCTGTCTGCAGTGGATAATATTTCCAAATAGTAGCTATCCATCTAGTAGACACACAGTGGGATTGCTAAAGGGAGGGAAGGAGGAAGAGAGGGAGAAGTATGTGCACAGTTAAGTAAGACTGTCTTTTCAAGGACTACAGAACCATCCTTTCCCCATCCTTTGACATATTCAAAGCCAGGCTGGATGGGGCTTGGTCTAGTGGAAGGTGTCCCTGCCCATGGCAGGGGGTTGGAACTACATGATCTTTGAGGTCTCTTCCAACCCAAACCATTTTTTGATTCTATGAACTACAAAACCACCTCCTTGGAAAACACAGAGAATCCTATAACCTTCTCTTTCCCCTTTTGCTGTGCATGAGGTGCACATTTATGGATGAAGGATTTTGATTTGGCTCTTTTATCATTCTAAACCACCTATGCCCTCTCTCTCCTAGACCCTGCACGCACCTAGGGCATAGCAGTACTTTAGCGAAACCCTCTTTGTGGAATGCACATTTCTCCTCTTCAAAAGCCACTAGAGGGCATTGGCCAACCAGAGGAATATCCGACACGTTATCACTGACTGCTAAAGTTTTGCGGGCCAAGAACGATAAACGCGGCTTGCCTCAGCCTTGCACTCTGTCCTCAGTGTTTGCTTGCAGACCCACAGATAAGCAATGGCACACAGGAGCTGCTTTTCACCGCAGTTATCCAGAGCTCTGATCTGCAAACAGATAAATCTTCCTTGTTACAGCAAACGAAGACAAAACCAACAGCACTTTCTTTAAGGCTTGTGAAGGAGCAGAGTGTCAGCTGTATTTTTGGCTCTCAACTTTAGTGGGCTCCACTTGGCAGCGTCTCCTGGGCACTCAGTAGTTTGGCAGTTCTCCTCTTCTGACAGGTTAAAATTCCCCTGAATGTCAGCAGTTCTGCTCTGTAAGATTGCTGAGTGGTTCTTGCTCAATGCAAGACAGCATGTGTGTTTTCTGCCGCTACTTCACAGGTCACAGAAACAGAGAATGCTTTGGGTTGAGAAGGATCTTAAAGATAATTTAGTTCCAACCCCCTGCCATGGACAGGACACTTCTGAGAGAACCTGGAGCTGTGAGGCTCAGGAATGTCCCTTCTAAAAACAACTGCACAGACACATGTCAGGAGCACACAGGCACCTGACATCTTGCCTGACTATGTTCAAGTTTTGCCTTTGAGTTTCAGAAGGAATTAAAAAAACCCCACAGATCAAAAGCTTTGGGAAACAAGATTTTTTTTTTTAAAGGCAACACCTCAAGCCACTTCCAAGAATTACTCAGATGCTGAAAAGTGAATTCTTAGAGTGGCTGGTGGTTTTGGAGGGTGACTGATGCCTGGGCTGGGCGGTCTAACCCTGTGTGCTTGGTGCATGGGCCATGGAAGAATTTGGGGAGGTCACATGAGGTCACAATTTCTAATCAGCTTCCATCCCTGGCCGGGGCTGAGCAGTGCTGGGAACCATTGGGGGATGCTGCTGCTACTGGGACCACATTAGGGATTTAGTGAGTATGCACGTGCCTTGACACAACCCCAAACACCACAGCCATCCCCTGTTTGTCCCCTGATGTGACAGTGGTGACAGGCTGTCCCTGCTTCTACCCACAGCCATGCAACTGCCCCTGGTCTCGCAGGCAACCGTGGCCTTTGGGAGTTTGAAACCTCTTGTCACAAGCTACTCTGAAAGCCAGGTTGGACATTGCTCCTTTAAATTCTTCCTCCACATGATCAAGACCTGGATCTGTTCCTATGACAGCCAGGAGGAAAAACCTCAGGCTGCACCCACAGGAGCAGGAGAATCAGGTACTGGAGACGTGCAGTCCTAATTCAGGGTCATTATCACATCGCCGGTGCCAAGAGCAGCGTTTCTTTCTGCGTTTTGATGACAGGAACAGCTTGTGCTGCTCAGCTGCAATTTATTGCATAGGATAAGAGGGAGGAGGGACCTTGGCAGCACACGGACAGGGCGTGTGTGCTTCTCCTGTGCCTCCTTTACCTCTCGTTATCCAACTGCCTGGCTAGAGCTACTTGTTCCCCAGTGCTCCCAGGCAAAGTGATCTCGAGAAGCCTGTGGAAAATGTAGTGCTTCACACAGGATTTACTGTGTGGAGGTGCCGGGTGTAACAGCAATATAATATCCAGTGGTACTGGGAAAACACGGCTGGGCACAGTGCTATAATGCTCATGTAAGATATCCACATCCTTTTCTCCAAAACCGGGTGGTGAGGATGCAGCTAAACCAGGAAATGGACTAGATTTTGGAAAACTGGTGCTCTCCACACCTTTATGGAGAGCAGAAAAAGGAGTCAGCCGTGGCAACATGAGAATTATCTCCTGGCCCCACCATGTGTAGGGTGTTCAAGGAGGTGTAGGACCAGCCACGACACCTTGAGCTGTTTGAGAAGGTCAGGCTGTAGGTGCTGTGAAACACAGTATGGGGGTGCAGGGATCAATACAGTGGTCAGTGCCATTAGGGATATCTGAGCACATCCTATCCCATCCCATCTTGCTGCATCAAAGGGGCACAGCTCTCCTGAGCTTCCTTGTCATCTCACCAGCCCCATGGGGACGTCTTCATACTCTTGAGCACCTCAGCTGGCCCAGAATATGACAGAGCTGAGGAGTGTTAAAATCAGAGAGATAAGCTCAGCAATGGGGCCCTCAGCATACAGAGAGCATATCTCCACCCACAGAGATGCATTGACATGTTCTTTTTATAGACATCTCCTCATCCAAATCCTACCCTGGGACTGCTCTCTGTTACCAGAATAACCTCCAAAGTATCTATACTTGAAATTGTACCTCTTCTTCACTCATCATTCCCTTGCTCACTCGCAGGCAAAAATGATGGATATTTGGGAGTGTGGCTACAAGGGTCTCTCTTGCCTCCTGACAGCTATTCAGCCTTAATTACTAGAAAGCACTTTGGGATGGTTTGACTATGAAAAGCACTTAAGGACCATTAAGTTCTCCCCTCTATTTACTCCAAAGTAGCAGCCAAGTATTTATTTCCACAGAAGTGTAATAGAGAATAGAAAATATCTCAGGGGAGCAGATTTATTTTAGAGGGAGATCCTTCTGTGTTACTCATCCTGGTGGCAAGGTTCCCCTGTAATGTTTTACCCTGGTGAATGGCTCATGCGGTCCCCAAGAAATGAGGCCCCCAGGCAATTTCAAGTATTTCGGCCTCCTCAGCTGGACTGACCTGAAAGTCCTCACAGCCTGTGTGCTTGTGACAAAACATTTCAGCTCTGATGGCTGCAGATATTCCCAGTTTGGTGGGTTTCATGCACCTAGCAATGTAATGGAGTCAGGCATGTCCAGGCACAGGCATTTGAGTCCCTCACTCAGCTTCCCTGGCCAAAATGTAGGTGCATCCATGTGGGGTTTTTTTGAGCATTTACCTTATGAAGATGGTTTCATCCAGCTGAGGGTGTGTGTGCCAGATACAGAAACACAGCCAAGCTCCAGGACACCCCCACCTCTTCCCCCAACCCAAGTGGGTCACTTAAGCCTTCTTTTACTTTATTATGATATCTTAGTGAGATACATGGTGCTCCTGGTCCCACAGAGAAGGACAAGCATTGCCCAAGATCACTTTTACCAGCTGCGAGGTTGGGAGAAGGAGGCAGCTGCCCAGTAGATGGCAATACTGCCATTCGCTCAACAGCAGGCTTGGAGGGATAGAACAAGCTGATGGACAAGCTGATGGAAATGTGTGGATTAAGCAGCACTGAAAATTCCCTATGGTCATGGCTATGAAGGAGAGTCATAGAATCATAGGATCAGAAAATGGTTTAGGTTGGAAGGGACCAGAAAGATCATGTAGTTCCAATACCCCTGCCATGGGGAGGGACTCCTTCCACTAGATCAGGTCTCTCCAAGCCAAATCCAACCTGGCCTTGAACACTCCCAGGGAAGGAGGATCCACAATTTATCCGAGCAGTGTCTCACCTTCCTCATAGGGAGTAATTTCTTCCCAATATCTAATCCAACCCTGCCCTCTTTCAGTTTGGAAACATTCCCCCTTTTCATTTTAAAGTCATTGCCCCTTGTTCCATCACTGTATCCCCTTGTCCAAAGTCCTTCTCCAGCTCTATTTGAAGCTACTTCAGGCACTAGAAGGTGCTCCGAGGTCTTCCCAGAGCCTTGTCTTCTCCAGGCCGAACACCCTCAACTCTCTCAGCCTGTTTCCAGAGCAAAGGTGCTCCAGCCCTGAGGGCATCTTTGTGGCCTCCTCTGGACTTGCTGGGGCAGCTCCACATCCTGGAAGCACCAGAGGTTATCACAGCCTCTGTGCCAAAAGGAGTTCGTGTTTCCTTTGAAGTGGGAGACCGGAGAAGCTCTGGAGGGGTTTCCCAGCTGGTTGGAGATGGTCCCTCTGCAAGATACCAGCGTTAATGCCATGGCCAGTCTGCTTTTAAGGGGATGCATCTTAGAAGGAGTGAAACCAGGTGCAACCCACGATTTTCTCCCTGGCCATGGAAGGGCTGAGACCAGCTGACTGTCTGCACACACGGGGAAAAACGTGGCCCAGCCCGGTGACACAGAGCTGGCAATCCCTCCCCACTTTGGCAGCGGGCGGTGCTGCTCCTCTCCGTCCCTGGAAATCAATGATTTACTGAACCCAAGTAAACCCATCCCTGCACCACCCCCCCCCACCCCCACCACACACACACACACACACGCCCCCTGCTTAGGGCTTCACCACCCTCTTTATTTTCATTTCCTTTCTTTTTCTTTCCCTCCACGCAGTCTCCCCCCTCCCCCTCCGCCCTGCTTGCAGCACCCAGAGGCACAGCATTACTCATGCCCCGCTCCCGTTGCGTTTCGCGGCGCCTGCACGCGTCGGACCGTGTGTGCAGTCACCAGACCAGAATGCATTTACTCTCCGGGTGGCGGAGCAGCCTCCGGAAAAGGGATGAGTCATCTGGCGACCCGGGGCCGGCGGGGACGGGGACGGGGACAAGGCGGTGACGCCAGGCTCGGAGACTCCAGACCTGGCGCCGGGCGGGAATGAGCGTCCCGAGGACTTTTCTCGGCAGGAACAGCTATAAAAGTGACGGATAGGGACGGACTTTACCTCCGTCAGGGAGGGAAAAAAAAAAAAAAAAAAAACCACACCAAAAAAATAAAACACAGAAGAAAACAACCCAGGAGCTGCAGGGCAAGGTCAGGGCAGGGGTGTTGGCTCTGCAGCAGAGAGGGCATTTCCAAAGAGCCAGATCCTGCACGCAAAGGGCTTGGGTCTGCCTTGGAGGCAAGAGCTTGAGGGGGAAAAAGAATCCCTGTTCTCATGGCTTGTCTGGCTGATAGAAGTAAAAGGCAAGTTTACACCTCGTGGCCAAGCAGCGAGTAAAGTTGTCCCAGGCCTTTGGCAAAGACAATAAAATATCCCAGGTGACACCTCTGCATCCCTGATGGCTTCAAGACCTCTGTCACTGTGACAGGCACTTTCTCTGCCCATGCACACACATGTTCCATGGAATTCAGCAGAAGTTTGAGGTTTTAACTCAGACCTAGAGAGTGGCTTGGCTTTTCCACGAAAAGGGCGCTGAAGAATAGGCAATTATTGGCACATTCCTTTCCTGCAGCCCACTTGAATTTTAGTCTGTCACTGGTATGTGATGGGGAAAAAAACAAGGTCCTGCACCTGGGTCAGGGCAATCCCAAGCATAAATACAGGGTTGGTGGAGAATGGTTCGAGAGGAGCCCTGGGGAGAAGGACTTGGAGGTGCTGGTGGATGAGAGGCTGGTCATGACCTGGCAATGTGCACTTGCAGGCCAGAAAGCCAACAGTGTCCTGGGCTGCATCAAAAGAAAAGTGCCTAATGGAGCTACAAGAGAGCTGGAGAGCGACTTTGGACAAGTGTATGGAGTGATAGGATGGGGGTGGGGGAGGGGGGGGTGGCTTTAAACTGACAGAGAGCAGGTTTACATTAGGTATTAGGAAGAAATTTTTTGCTGTGGGGATGGTGAGGTACTGGCACAGGTTTCCCAAAGAAGCTCCACTTCCAGGGATGCCCCATCCCTCAAAGTGTCCAAGGGCAGGTTGGATGGGGCTTGGAGCAACCTGGTCTAGTGGAAGGTGTTGGAGAGGAGGGGGTGGTGGAACTAGATGGTCTTTAAAATCCCTTCCAACTCAAACCGCCTTTCTAGGATCCTGTGATGCTCCATGGAGATGTCCATGCCAGAGGGCAGTGGGTTGGATACAGCACCTTGGGGCTGTTTCACCCCTGTCTCTTGGGGAGTGATGGGCCTTTTACAGGGGCACAGTACAAAGTCATCACCATGAGCCAAAAAACCACCAGTGTAGCAGCTGGAGCTTTATGCTGGTGACTATTTCCCTCCCAATCATAAAATAGTTCATGTAAGAGGGAATTACAGACATAAACTCTATACAAGAAAAAAACCCATGACCAAACACATCCTTCTGGGTGGGGAAATGGACTGGGCTTCACTGTGTGTTGCAGAGCCTCTACAGATGAGCCTCTTTTCAGTATTGCTGCTTTTACAGCTCAACAAATAATTTCTAATGAATAGTTTATTCAATTAATTGAGCTTCTCTGCTCTGGGGGCAGATGGCAACCTTTAAAAATGGATTCCCAATGGAAAACTAGACAATGGCATTCTTTGGCCAATTTCCCTTGCTTTCAGGTCAACAGCAGTGCTTATGATTTATGCTTGTGCTGAAAGACACAAACCCGTGGGAGAGGTGTGCTTTTCCCTATCTAGATTCCTGGGATTTATTCAGCTTGTGCTTTGTACCATGGGCTGTCTCACATCCTCACCCCCTTCTTCTTTCTGTGCTGTTGAGAGGACCAAGATTATTTTCTCTGCTTTTCCCCTGGGGTGCAGGGACTCTGGTGATGCTTCTTTTCGGTCCCAGAGGTGCCATGGAGCAATGAGAAATGGTTTGTAACCCATGAGGGAAGGTGGTTTCCAGGGTTTCCAAGGGGTTTCCCAGGGTTTCTCCTAAATGCTTCTTGGTGATTTGGGTGCTGCCGTGACCATTGTCTATTCCATCATCCCATAGAGAGAGGCAGCCCCCACCCACAAGCTCAGCAAGTTTGGGAAACACCTCACCTGGACACTAGCCCATGATTTTTACTTTATTTAGGGAAAACATAAAAGGTTATTGTGTCACACAGGTGACACTGGTGAAGCAGGAAGCAACTTGAACATGACAATTTTCAAATGCCACTGCAAGGTGATGTGCCAAGGACATTACCATGGCACAATTGAGCAGGGGCACCTCAGGAGCCTCAGGACATGCTCTCCAGGACACAGATCTTGCCAAGAAGCAAACGGTTACATCACGTTTTTGCCCTCAATTAATTAAGTAAATTGCCAAAAACGGCCCACCTCGTCTCACCCTGGGAGAAAACCCTTCTTGCCAGCTCAAACTCTTTCTTGGCCAAAACAACTTTAAGCTTTAGCTTAAAATTTGAAACCAGGCATTGGTGCCACTGGGTGCCCATCAGTGAGGAAATGCTCTCTGGAGGAGCTCAGAGGGACTTTGGACCACCCCTCTACAGCTGCCCAGGAGCTTCTCTCCTGTGACCTACATGGCTTTGGTAGCATTTCCCTGCTATTTTTCAATGTTGAGGTGTCCTCGAGGCTGTGATGGATCTGGGGATACCTTGGAAACTACCTGTGAAGTCCATCCCTCTGTGGATTCAGCTTCCACACATAGAGGAGGGCTCCGTAGGGATGGATGAGCTGCCCTGGCTCCATGCCTTATCTAGGAAAGGTGTCCCATTCATTTCAGGGACTGACCCTCCTGTCCCACTATGGGACTGGTCCCATACTGGTGCTCAGCCTCCCTGTGCCTTTCCCCCACGTGAGGGCATGGGGATGCTCTTCCCTGCAGTGCTTTTGCGGGGTGAGAAAAGCAGTGGGAGTCCCCAAGCTCAGGAGAAGCCTCTCAGAGGACACCAAGCTGGGACAAGGGCTGCTCCTGCCATGGTAGCATCTTTGATGCTTGAGGTGGGAACCCCAGCACACCCATTAGCTTCAAAAAGGGGTCAAAAAAGCCAAAAACAAAGAAAGGAGGGAAAACTGTGACATACAATGCACTGTACACACCCATCATCCAAATTCCTGAGCCACAGTGAAGGATAAGCAGGGTGAAGAGACTGCCATATTCAAACAAAATTCTTTTATTGAAAGTGTAATGGAAATTTCTTCATATTGCTTTGATGAAATGAGAGACAGCAGCTGTAGACAAATATGCTTTTTTATAAACAAATGCAAATGGATAAGGTAAAAATAAAGCATTTTTTTTAACTTGTACCTTTAAGCAACGTAATCACAATATATACACAAAGAAAGCTAAAATAAAGCTATGTTGAAACCAAAGCGTTTCAACCAATACATTAGATAATTACAGATTGTGTCAATAAATACCCAGTTTTTAAACTGTTTAACAGGCAACTTTTTACACAGATACCAAGAAGAAAAAAAAAATTATATATTTACAATTCAGTGCCGTGGGGGAGGGGGAAAAAAAGAGAAAAAAAAAATCTTTTTTTTTTCTTTTTTGGCACCAACACAAATAAAAAGAATAAATTATTGGAAAGAAAATACACAAAGGCAGGAGTCAATCCCAATCATTCATTAAAAAAAGTGTGTGTGTGTGTATATATATATATATATATATATATATATATAAAATATATGTATATATTTTATATATATAAATACATATATGCAAAGAAACCCAGGAATGTTATAAAATATATTAGTGCCAATAAATACAGAATGGTACCAGACTTCCAACTGTCAGTATTTTTGATGCAGTCTTGAACGATAGAAACTACCACCTAGGGAGATAACTGAAGGGGATTCTTTCAGTCTAAAGAAACGACGGCGACAACAAAAAATAATAATAATAATAATAATTAAAATAATAATAATATATATATATATATCTCCAGGAAATCCTCCATCTGCCAGTAGTATTCCTACAGTCGCCCTCCTGCCCCACGGGGGGTTCCCAGGGGTGATGCTTTGCGGGAGGATGCGGCAGCGAGCGCGGGGCGAGGACATGGCTCCGCTTCCCAGTTGACTGGCTCGATTCCAGAGAAGATGTACAATTAAATAGTAATAATAATGATTTAAAAAAAAAACAAAACCCCAAGCAACCCGGCCTTCACCATATTCGTACGCCAGAAGTTTCCTAAATTGCCGGCAGGTTTGCGTGAGGCACCTGTCGATGAGCAGGTACCCGAGAGCACCATCCCTGTCGTCGGGGATAGGAACAATTCAGCCAATAGAAAAATCCTCAAATCCGTATTTTGGGGTTATTTCCCCGTCTGTCTGTGTCTGCACCCCTGGGAGTTACCTCCAGCTACTCCCAGGGCAGCAGGGCTGGGACACCAGAGCTGTCTCCTCCCCCTGTGCTGGTTATGCCAGGAATCACTCCCATCACCAAATTTTCCAAGGGAGAATTTAAAGCTGATAGGTTTTAAATCCATTTTTTTCTTTCCATACCACTGGTGTAGGCACTTAGTGTATCACTGACTAACAGATTTTATGTCCAGTTACATCTCGTGGCCAAATAGTGTCATGTTCTCAGACTGATTTAAATAGCAAAAGGCCAAGGCAGCCTCCAGTATCCTTCCTAACCGTGATGATTTATCTCATTTCAAAAACCAAAAGCCTTCAGTTGTTCAGCTTTGTCTTCAGGTGTTGTTCTTTCTTCCCTCAAAAACCGTACTCAAAGGATAAATAAACCCAGTAAAATTCATATCCATCTGTTTTACTTGAATCACCCGATTCACCCCTATAAAAAAACCAATACAATCAGCCTGATCCACTGGATTTTGGAGCTGTGACATCCTCGGTGTTCGGGAGTCCTAAGGAGCACTTGCTGAGGAGCTGAAGCACAGTGTTGCTGTTTTGGCTTTGCTCTCCCAAAGCCCCCACCAAGGGCTGCAAAGGTCCTTATCGTTACACCTCCCCACCGCTGCCAACAGTTCCTCTGCATATTCAGGCACCATAACTGACGGGGAAAGATCTCATGGCCAAATCCTTAGGGAATTAAATAAGTTATAAAATAATTTACAAAAAGGGTTTGGGTTTTGTGTTGTTTTGAGTTAGTTCTTGTTATTTCTTAAATAGTTGAAGGTTTTGCTTGTTTTGCTGTCCATAGGGATATTATGCAGACCAGACACCACCTGAGGGCTGGGAGAACCCAAGGGATGTTGCACAAATGTTTCCACCCTCCCTGTCCTCCCATCCACTTGTGTTCAGCATTTTTAGAAATGCGAAGACCAAACAGCCAACATCACTCAGACTCAGAAAAACCAGGATCATCTTCCTGTTGGAGATCTTATTGCCCTTCCAGGTCATCGACAAACCACAGTGCTATTCCACGTACTACAGGTAGAAAATAAATAAATACAGATATATTATGCAAAAAAAAAAAAAATGATTGTACACATAATACATCTGAGGTATTACCAATTTAAATAAGGTTTCATGCTAGTTCAAGCTTCGGTGGCTAGTTAAATTCTGGAATTTGCAATAAATAGATGAAGAATGATTATGTATATAGTGTATGGATCTCTCCTGTAAACCTCATCCGATGTAAACGTAAGAGCGGGTTGGGCTGACTCTTACGCAAACCACAAATTTTCACAATAAATACAGCTTCAAAAACATGTCTTAAAAAGTTCCTGCAACACTGAAACGTTTCTAGAAGGGGCTGTGTGTACAACTGGCAACATTAGCAAGGAGTATTTCTCAACAGGTCTTTTCATACAAAACACAAGGAAATTCTTACGTGAAAGTCTTTTTCCCTCCCCTCCCCACCCCATCATGAAAGGTTAGAAATTTTTGCACAAACAGCGAGAGAACTGATTGTAGCTGCAGTATGTCAAAACGTCCACGTTCTATAAAGACCAAAAATAGTTTATTTGCTTAGAAAGTCTTTTGTTGTTGTTGGTTTTTTTCCTCCTTATATTTGATTAGCACATTGTCATCCTTCCAGTGAAAGTTTGCCTGTCCAACTGTTCTTTCATTTTCCTTTCGGCACCAGCCCTTGTTGCCTGAGCCACGTGGATGTTTCACACTTTCACCGTCTCCATCAGCGATGACTTGATGGCATCCTCCAAAAGCTGATTGTCTGTGAAAGGGGCCGGGGTTTCAGGGACGGATTCAGACAAACCAATGAGGGACTCCAAGAAACAGGAGCCCTGATCTCCGGTTTGCGGGAAGCCTGGGAAATTAGGCAACTGAAACTGTAACGCTGAGAAGTTATCGAGGTTCTCGTACTCCTTTAAGGAGTTGTAAAGGGGTCCCAAGTTATAGTCCGAGAAGGACTGGAAGAAATCCAAGGAGTCAGAGGAAAGGCTGAGGTCGGCATAGCTCTTGGAGCAGGGCTCGGCAGGGGATGAGGTGCAGCAGGACAGCCCATCACACCGCGCATGGGCAGCATCCTCCAGCAAACCCCCGCTGTCCTGGTTGGCATTCTCATCCAGGCACTCAGAGAGGTGGGACAAGTGGCCAGGGACAGGCTTGCCCTCACTGCCATGGTCCTCAATGAAGAAGTCAGCAGGGTGGAAGCAGCTGAGGTCATCCTGGCCACGGCCACCCTCTTCCTCAGCGTCCGAGTCGTTGAAGTGAAGGATGCGTGCCAAGCCATCGTCGTCCACATCCGACTGGGATTTGTCGGAGGGGAGGCTCTCATAGGGCTCCTCCAGGTCCTCACTGGGGTGGGAGGAGATGGAGGAGTCCGTCATGTCACTGCTGCAGCTGTTCTCCCCCAGGGCCTCCAGATCAGGGCTGAACTGGAAGGCAGGTGCCAGTGGCACCGCACGCTCCTCCAAGGAGCCCTTTCCTGTCGTGCATCCCAGTGGTTGGAGCCGCTCCCGGAAAGGGGGCTCGGCCTCCGACACCTTCTCGCTGCTCTGCTGCTGCTTCTCCAGCTCCAGCTTCATGATGGTGTGGATAAAGTGTGTCTGCACTCGGGCCTGGTTGAACTCGATCCTGCCCTCGGTGTTGCCACAGCCATCCTTGGTGCAGCCGCAGGGAAAGGAGGTATGATCCATCTGGCACAGGGAGAAGAAGAGGTAGAGGATTAGGATCGAACCTGATGGCACAAAATCAAAACCTCCCGTGACTCGCCTGCCCTGAGAAACCAAGTAACAGCTGAGGGGTTTAAAAACAAAAAAAAAAAAAAAAAAAAAAAAAGCAACATCAACCCCCAAAAAACCTCACACCTTGCTCTTTTGAAGGGGTGTCGTAAGAAGTTGGATTTCAGGGAAGAAAGTTAAAAGACTCCCAAAAACCCCAAAATATGATGGTCCAAAAGGAGACATAAGGGGGCAAATGTGAGTTTTTCTACTTATTGCCATTTAAAGATATCATCTGATCTACAGCAGCCACTAGAGGGGGGCTGTGGCACACACATGGAGCACCCGTGTGCCTGTGTGCACCCATCTGACTGTGTGCAATCCACCTACACCACCTCCAGCCCCCAACCACAGCATCGAGGGAGTGAGCAGTGGCCAGAATAGGGAATATGGCTCCTCAAATGCAGCTGGGCAGGCACCCATAAAAAATAATTCGAAAAATGTAACACACTAATTGAATACAGAGGGATTATCCCACTGTGCAGGTGGCCTGCACAGCTCGCTGTGGGCGGACACTCAGCTGACACTCCCACGTTCTCCTGAGCGCGCTGGGAGTTGTGACACACGCCAAGGGAAAACAGAATTAAAAATAAAACCTGGGGGAGGGAGAGAAATCGCAGCCTCGCGTGAGGAGCAAGGAGCTTTCCCTTGCAGACGTTCCCACGTGGCCCATCTCCACCAGGAGACCAAGCAGGTACGGGTCTCGTGGGGACACATGTGGTGTGTGCATTCTCACCGCAGGCTCAGGCACATCCCCGTGGCTGCTCCAGCAGCACAGGGATTGCTGCACGTGTGGTTTGAGAAGCGATGCTTTCAAGCAGTGTCTGCCTCACAGCCTGGGGAGCATCTCCAAGAGCTTTCCTCACCTGCCCCGCTCTGAGCGCAGCTCTATCTCTGCCCTGCTTGCTCCAAACCCCCCTTCTCTACCACACACATCAGCTGGAGCCACGGTGCTCTCCCCAGGCCCAGAGGTGAGGGCAGTACCTGGCATTTAATGCCTGCCAAGCTGCAGCTGCAGGTCTCCGGGTCGCAGACCTCCCGGCAGTCGCAGCCGCAATCCTCCCGGGACAGGCGGATGTTGTGCAGCTCCCGCTTCTCCTCCTTGTCGATCTTCTTCACCCCCACGGCTTTCAGCAGCGCGCGCCTCTTCTTGGCAGGGTAGGGCTGCAGGAAGAAGCCATCCTCCAGGTCCACGTTGCTGACATCGATGTCGTCGTCGGAGATGTCTTCGATGGTGAGCTGGTTGGCCTCTTCTGACTCCTTCGTGCCGTTCATGGTGAGCTAAGGGCAAAACATTGGACAAAGTATTAGGGGCCTGTTGGGGACACAGAGCCATCAGCACCTCAGGATCAGGGGAAACAAGAGAGGAACGACCCGCAGCCACGTGATGGCCAACCCCAGGAACACTGTCTGTGTCAGAGCCCCCAAAGACATGACTAGGGCTGCTTCCTGGAATATCAAGTGTCTAAATCAGAGATGAAAAGATTTTAGGAGACACTGAGAGAAGTCTCAGGTGAATCTCAGAATAGAGAGGTACTACCAAAAAAGCAAAAATATCTTCAGTGTCTTTTCCATCACTTTTCAAAGATGGAGAAGTAAGTGAAAATCCCACACCGGAGCCAGTGTTTTTTGCAGACCCAAACAGGGCGAAGGACTGATGCCCACAGGTCTCAGAGAGGCTCCTACTGAAAACTGGCCAATTAACTAACAACATCCACCAACTCCTCATCAAACCCAGCCCCATGCTCCTACTCACCTTCCATTTCAACGCTTCCAACTTCTCCTCTTTCAATTTCTCTTCGAGTTTTCCCCGACGGACGTTTTCCTGCTCCTTTGAAAACTCTGCCAGCGTGAACTGCTGGGAGGAGCTGTGTTTGCTCACCATCCCCAGGGTACAGCCCCCACGACTAGGCACGCTCGTGAACCCCTGGCAGCGTGGGAAGTAAAACACAGTGACCCGGTCAAACTCCACATTGTTCTTCTTTAGTCGCTTGGATTTCTTCAGGATAGATGTGGCTAAAAATGGGGGAAGGAAAAAAAAAAGCACAATGTCAGTGCTGCCATTCTGCAGACAGAATAGAAATCTTACAAACAGGCTGTAAATATTACAAACATCAGAACAGACCTTGCAAATACTCTCTCAGCAGGGACAAGGCCACAACATTGCTTGATGGCTGTTTTAGGAGCTAACACTTCAAAGGTGGGATGAGGATGGAGAGGAAACTAAGCCAAGTCCTACTGCATTGGAGTCACCAATGAGATCGACCCTATGAAACAGCTGCTGCTTCTCTTTCCTGCTTGACTTCCCTCAGGAAACACGCATTTGCTTATTCTTCACGTGCAGCAGAGCATAATGTACAAGCAACCAACATGCCTGTCTCTCTAAACCCACACACCCCACCCCGTGTTCAGGAGCCCATGGTCTGCTCCCAGGATGCTGGAGCACCGGCACTCCAGCACCGTGCGGCTCCAGCTTTTGTGGCGGGGCAGAAAACAGCCCAAGCAGCTGTTTTTCCTGATATTTCCTTTCACCATCCACTGGGAGGAACTCTGAATCTATAGTTTATTCCCAAGAGACTCATTTGAGAGCAGCTGCAAAGATGTTAATCTTCGTGCAGGTGAGCCCAGGGTAAACATGGCAATACATGACTCTGGTGTTTATCTTAAACTGCTGAAACATGCTACACACCATTTAAAGCAGAGCCTCTCCAGAGATACCTGGTCCTGCACATCTGCATGTGCAAATGCAGCAGATGGAGGGAGACTAATTAGTCAGGGCAGGTTCAGAGTCAGTGAGTTTCCACGAATGTAGCTGGCCAAGGAAGCAAAGTGAGGCACAGCTGCAAGAGCGTGGCCAGCTACACCCAAATTTGGTGGTGGTGGGTATTTTTGGTCCTGTTCTTTGCTGGTGCATGGGTGCTTTGGTGGCCACCATGGAAATGATGGAAAAAAATAAGCGAGAAAGGATGGGTGACTCCTGCAGATCTGGAATCAAGCCACAGGCAAGGAGCTAACAGAAGTACTGTGAAAACCTGAGGGGCTTGGCTGGCCCTGAAGGCTGGGAAAGTGCAAGACCGGACAGTTAGCTGCACCCACATTTCACAAGTCTCACTTGCCAAAATACCAGCGTTTCAGTTTCATGTGAAAAAAAAGAAAAGGGAAAAAAAAAAAAAAAAAGAAGCATCCACCCAGCTGTGTCAGCAGCTTCTGCTCAATAGCTGGGGGTTCACACTGGGCGCTGCAGTCGCTCTGATGATATCTTTGCGCTGCGCGTTGCACTTTCATAATAACCTTGACTCAAATCTTCTAAAACACGAGCTCTTTATCAGAAGGCAAGTTAACCACCACGATCATCTATCGACTGAGCTGCTGCACTTTGGCATTTGCTTCTCTCTCCCTGCACCCCTCCTCCAAAATTGTTTTCCCATTCCTGACCCTTCTCCAGTTGAGCCAGGGAATACAAAAAATTCATTGTTTTGTCACAAAACCTGGGAAGACAAGCAAGAATGAAACTCTTTATTATTACAAGACTTCTAAAGCCTTTTCAGACCATTGCGTGTTTGTGTATGTCTGCTAAGTGGACCTTAACTGCTATATACAGTGGGTGTTCAGTATAATTTACTAGGTTGGACTATTTCTCCACTGTGAAGATGTTCCTCTATTGTATTTTTTATTTTTCCCTTCACATAGCAGATAAAAGGTTTTACAACCTTGCCTTCTGTGTGTTTTCCTAAAAGCTCTCAAAACTGATATTGCTGCGAAAACAAAGTAGCATTTATCTGTACTAGCAGCGGAGACAATGTCAAACGTGTCATGTTCTTTGGCAAAGTACCCAACTTATGTAGGAAACAAGTTCTGAAATGGTAATTACGCTACTGGCTAATCATTTTTTAAAAACAGCATTATGGGCCTTTGCTGTCTGCTTAGTTTTTGCCTATGGAACAGCTTGACAGGGTGGTCCAGCAGCATGGGCTTGGAGGCACCCACATGCCTCTGCACACCCACGTCCTTGGGTTTCTATTGCTGGAAATTTGGACTTCAGCAAAAATATTATAAAGGAATGATAAATACTGTGAGGAAGGGCTGAGGAAGACCACTCTGAGGATGCTGGATGATTATAAATTGGTGTCATGACAGGCATTTACAGCCACTTCCACCCATAAGGGTGTGCTCCAAGGGGGGCCTCTGCAGGGTGCAGACCCACCACCATGCTACAAAAACCCCACAGCTGATGCCAGGAAAGGGGCTGCTGGGGATACTCACGGGTGAAGCTGGACGTTAAGGCAGAGCTGGGCTTGGGCTCTCCGCGGGAACTCTCCTCGTCAGTCTCCCAGCCCGAGGATGCTGAGGAGGAGAGGGGGGAGCAGGAGGAGGAGGAGCAGTAGGTGCTGTCATCTCCCAGCTCTTCATACTTCCTTTTCAATACTCCGCTCATGGTGACGCCGTATTTTTCATATAACTGAAAAACAAAGGAGAAAAGCAAAATGAAGCGAGTGAAATACTGGCAGTTTCTGGTGAAGAGCAGGATGGCTTTAACTGCCAAGAAGGCTCCTCCACCAGGTCCACTTGGTCATGTAGGTGTGATTTCCAAAAAAGTGCTCCCCCCAAAATACCACACCTTACTACACTCACTGTGGACACCTGCTGAATTTCTCTCCCAGTTTACAATGCTGGAGAAACACCGACTATTCCAGACACCAAACTGTCCAGAAACCAGTTCAAGCAACACAAATGTTATCAAACAGTAAGTATTACATTTTGCTTACTAATTCTTTTATGTTCACTCTCCTTACCCAGATCGCTTTCTATGCAGTTACAGCTTTAACGTCTTGCTAATTACAAAAATAAGCCAGTTTGCAGAGAACAATCTGTTGGCATGATTTACTCGCTACAGCCCCCCGGGGAAACAGACTTATTAAATGAAGCACTGAAATACAAATATATCAACTGTGAAGAACAGCCCTTCTCCTCACGGTGCCTTTCATAGTCAGTCCCCCATTCGATAAGCTATTCTTGTTTAGGCTGGGTTATGTATCAAGCATAGTAGCAATTAAAAACAACGCAGCTAATTAAAAACAAAGGAGCTCTGTATTTGCCTAGATTCCTAAATTTCCTGCATGCTTTGCCCCTGCTCATCTTAAAGCAAAAAAAAAAAAAAAAAGAAAGAAAACCCCAAAATAACTGTGTTGCATCTTTTAAACTTTGCTTTTATAAAGTTTGTGCAATTTCAGGAGAAAAAAAAAAAACACAAAAGCTGCAAACTTTGCCTACAATAGGTTTGGACAACGCTCTCAGGCACATGGTGTGATTCTTGGGGTGGTCCTGTGCGGAGCCAAGAGCTGGACTCCATGATCCCTGTGGGTCCCTTCAACACAGGATATTCTATGATTCTAATGGATATCAGCTCCCACCCAGGCTGGGATGCTCCTGCACTGATGATGAACCATTCAACCTTTCAGACACTGGCAACACCATCCCAGCTGCCCCTGCTTCTGCAGAAGTCTCTGCCAGCTTATTTTGAAGACAGTGAGCCATGCCCAGAGATGAGACCCAGGCTGCTGCCAGAGTGGTGACTTGCTTTGACCCCATCTCACCAGGCTGTAAGACACAATCACAGTGGAGGAGATGCAGCCCCAGTCCAGAAACTCCTCCCAGCAAGGAGTGGAGAGCCCCAGCAACGTGGGATGCTACCAGTCACCCCATAATACACAAAAGCTAAAGCATCTCTAAAATCTGGAGAACAGTGAGAAAGTAAACAGCCCCAGGATGGTGACAATGCAGATACAGGGGTGCCAGACACCCAGTCCCCATTGCTTCCCACCACCTAAAACTCCTCAACAGGCTGAATTCATTCTTTGCAACCCTAACACCTTTTCACCCTCTTGTGCATGTCTGAAGTTAATTTAAATCTCCGAAAAATAAATAAATAAATAAAACCCCCAAAGAACCACTAAGTCTGCCCTTCTGACAGCCCTGAGCAGGCAGCACAGACACCACACCAGCTTGAGAACATCCCCATGATGGGATTTGCAATGTCCCAGCAGTGCTGCACAGTATCACGTTGCAGGATGGGAGTACATGCAGTACCTTCCAAGCCCTGCACCAATCCTCGCTAATTATGTTTACCATCAGCTTCCCAGGAGACAATAGTCCCCTAAAAGGTCAGAAAAGTCCCTGGATGAAGCAGTTCTCTGGCCTGAAGAAGTTAATCATTTGCTGCAGCACACATTTATGGGACCAGTACGTCCCCCACAGCCCCCCTGAACCTGGGGGCTGGGGAGAGGTGATCCCTCCATCCCTCCTCCTCCTCCTGCAGACCTGGAGCTGCAGGTGGTTTTGCCACAGAGGGGTTGTTGTTTTTTTGGCCTTAATCCAGAATAGATGCAGAGAAGGTGGATTTGGCCACCCTCCAGCTCCAGAAGCACATGTCCTGCCCGACACCTGGATTAACCCCTTTCCTGCCTGCTCCACAGCAAAGCTGAGCTCACAGGCAGCCACAACACCCAAAACAGTGACCTGGCTGCAAAACCCTGTAGTTTTATTATTTTTATATATGTGCTTTCTGTACTGTCTCACATTTGCTTTAAGAAAACAACCAGAAGCAAAGAAACCCTCCAAATCCAAGGCAGGGGTCCGAATCAAAGCCTGAGCTGCAGCCAGAGGCTTGCAGCTCTCATTGTCCACCCGGTACGGCCAGAAACTTTGCAAAAAAAATCCCACACCTGGCTTTAAAGAATGTCAGTTTGTGCCACAGAGTGACCACTCACTGCTCCAGAGGACACACAGGACGCTGCCAGTGAGGGATGCCACTGTAGCTACGGGAGGGAGAAACCAGCTCCCCAAAGAGCCCCTGGGGGAAACAACAGCAAAAGCACTCAGAGATAGAACGCTCATCACATCCAAGCCTCGTGGGAGACACCGGAGGGTGGTGGAGCAGCCAAGATCACACTACTAAGACAGGGGTAACTCCCAGGTCCCGCCCAAAGACGCAACCCTGATGCTCAGGTCACCTGCAAACCCACCAGCCCATCGGGAACCGCATCACATCCCCCCACACCACACCACAGGGAAAACCCAAGTGCTCTCCTCAAGGCAGCAAACCAAGCTAACGCAAACACCCAGGTGCAGCCAAGGCAAGCTGTGCCTAAGACGGTGCAATTCTATGTATTTATTTTTTAAATGCTACCATCAGCCAGAAGGATGAAGGGAGGTGTGTGGAGCTCCCATCGATGAGAATGAGCCAAATGCATAGGAAAAAAAAACCCCACTTCTGGCATACCGTGTTCTTCAAAACACCTATTGTTTTGTTAATGCGAAGTAGGTGTAGTGCAAACAGGATTCTCAATTAATGGGAAAAAGCTGGTGAACCTGTTGCCCACCAGTCAAATACATTAATTTTCCCCCTGTAATGCCCTCCCCCTCTTTGATGATTTATGGCTGTGACGTTTCCCATGTCAATTTTTCAAATCCTCAGGAGAGATGTAGTGGGGCTGCACCCATTGGAGTCTACTTCTATCTACTCCCCAAAAATCCTCCAGATGGGGGTTTTACTGTCAAAGCCAGGATGATCCTCTCCTCCTCTCCTCACCCCAGCATTTGGGAGCAGAATTCCAGCTAGCAATTTGGATGCTGCCTTTAAAGCCATGTCACTGCAGCCACTGCCACTCAGCCAAAAAAGCCCATTCAGACACGAGGATATTTTAATTGCAGTAATTTTACAAGGAACCTTAAATCCACAGTGATGTCTTACAAGGAAGCCCCAAAAACCTCCACAGTAGCATGGAAAAAATACATATCTATAGCTAAGCTTGCCATTGCAAATCTCTGCAGGCACCACTGAGAGCAGGATTTTACCACCTTCTCCTTCTCTTTTTCTCTTTGTCTTTTTCTTTTTTTTTTTACATAACCTGAAATAAAATAATCCTATCTTCCTTTTAGTTGCCAAAAAAGACATTCTGTTCTTGGCTAAGACTTCTTACTCATCTATTTTACTGAAAACAGCTTTTGGAACAAGTACATAATGCAATGGATCAAACCCGCAGGAATTCCTCTCTGGCACCAGAACTCCCACTATCCTGGGAATACTTTCTAACAAATATTTAGCCCAGATGTGCATTCCTTTCTTTCTCTCTCCTTCTTTTTTTTTCTTTCTTTTTTTTTTCTTCTTTTAAAGCATTAAAGTTGGGGTGGGAGGAGTGGTGGGGGGGGCTGTCTAGTTGGGGGGAAGGGAATCCAATCTGCAAAGTCCCATTTCTGGCGCTCAGCAAGTCGCAGGGTAAAGCTCTAATACACTGGAATGCGAGGAATTAATGTTTTAACTATCCTCCTCTTGGACGACGTCTCAACAGTAAATATTTCGAGTAATTTAGATTTAAGAAGGTTTGGCATTTGTTTAGCCAAGCACAGAGGAAGGCAACTAAAACCCGCACTAGTGCCCAGTCTCTGAGAGACTGCACAAAGAGGCATCGTGGCTTTGGGCAGAGTTATGAGAAGATGTTTCAGTGTTACATTTTGGGGCTGTAGATGTGCTTTGAAGCTACAGGCGATTGTAGCTCACAGTAAGTCCAGCAGCTGCCTTTGCTTGTGCCTCAATTCCCAGGGTATCGCAGGGGAACACCTATGAGCAAGGGTATTTTAAATTTTGAGGGCTCTGTCGGTGAAGCACCCTAAAGAATGGAAGGATCCCAAACCTGTGCATGAGTTATTGAAAGCAAAGTTTCTTTTGGGCAACACCAAGAAAACAACAATCCCCCCCAACCCTGCAAACCTCTGCGCAACGCACTAAAAATATTTATTTTCCAGTGACTTTTTCAGCTGGTTTGCTGACTTTAAAGCACAGGCGTCTGCTTGCAGCCCCGGAAGACAAAGTGGGCTCATCCCAGTACACCGAGGTGGACTCTTCCCGGCACCCTGGGACAAGGGCTCGGGCGCCGGGAGCGAGTTAACAACTCTGCTGAGCCGTGAGTCAGAGCGGCTCCCGCTCCCTCCCCTAGAGCCGCAGTGGCTGTGCAGGTCCAGCAGGAGTAAATATTAGTTTAAAAAACACCACCACATATTTGAGCCAGGTACAGCTCCGAAGGCGACTCGTGGAGCAGAGCTGGGGGAAGTTTTTGGGGTTGGTGTTCATTTGCACTCTGCCATTTATTGCGGGTAAGGCGACCTCGGTGTGAGAATCGCCAAAAGCCGGTGTGGAGCTGAGCTTCCCGTTTAGCTATCCCAGAAATTTGATGTCTACCAGCAGTGGTGATTCCAGTAACACCTCCGGGTTACTTAATAATCACCACACTATCAACACTGATTCATTGCTCGCTCATTTAACGATTTTAATTCTTTGCATATTTACTTAAGTGGTTTCCCCAGTGCCGCTGTGACAGCCTCCGCGATGACAACACTTCCCAATTTTGGGGCTGACAGAGCCAAGGCGAGCGGCATCATCCCATCGGGACCCTCCAGGGGACAGTCCCACGCGTGTTCCCAGCCACGCCAAGCTGTGCTTTCCAGTTCAGACCAGATTATTTTCACTCAGCTGGGTCTAAGGTTTCATAACCTTGCTCTGGTTAAAAATAGCCTTTGCCTACTATGCAACAGCACAACCCAAAGTACCCTGTGCTGCGGAGTGGGAGCATGAATTAGTCCATAGCACCACGAGTTTATTCCCCTGTCAGAGACTGAACAGGCAAAACGCCTTCCCTGGGAAGAGCACCAGAAGTGTTTACTCCATCTCCTAATTTTTGGAAGGCCAAAAAGGAAAAAAAAAAAAAAGCTTGTCAGATTTTTCTACCAAGCCCTTATTTCTCACTGACAGCTTGAAAGGTAAATAAGAAACATTAGCAAATACATTAAAGGTTATCTGACACGGCCCGAATGAAAGGAGGTTCGGATGTACTCGGCGCAGATTGTGCTGTAATAAACAGGAAAACAGTGAAGTGTGCTTTGTCTAGGAAAATCCTCTATTTGATCACATCTCATGAATAATTCACACCAGGTTTCCATATTTGTCCTCCTGTAGGTACACGCTGTGCGATACCTTCCCTGCTATATATACGCACGCATTTCCTGCACTGAATTATTAAAGGCTTTGCCGGGAGCTGTCGAGTCTCTCCGTACGGAGAACAAACGCACCATCCTGAAAATAACCCCGCCCCCCCCCACACCTTGATGGGCTTCATCTGCAAACTGCTCACCAGAAGAAAATTAAAATAATTTTCATGAAAAAATAAAATAATAAAATAAAATAATAATTGGTGATGAATTCCTAGAGGCAAATGACGAGACTTGACCTGGCAGTGCTGGGTTAAGGACTGGACTCGATGATCTTAGATGGCTTTTCCAAGCTTAACGACTCTCTGATTCTGTGACTTTGAGGTTTGTAAATGGCCGTGAGGGTTTTTCTCTCCATTCATCCCACCCAGGCATTCCAGGAGTTAGTAAGGCTGAGCTGATTTAGGAAAGGTCTGTCCCTATGTGTCAGCCTCTTCCTACATGACATTATGTAACTCGGAGGTGACAGACACTTTTGGAAGATGCCGGGGGGGAAGGGGAGACAAGCAAAGAAAACTATAAAAATCTGAGAAAACTTAGTAGTTTAGGGGGTTTTATTCCTTTTTTTGCCTCCCTTTTTTTTTCTCAGGTGGGCTGTAAAAGCCGAGATGTTTTATTTCGGGAGGAGGCGGAGGGGGGGGGGGGGAGAGCTGCCCCGCACCGGCTGTTCGCCGGTCGGTCCCTTCGTGCGCCCGTCGGTAGGTGTTGCTGTAGTGACGGGAAAGCATCCCCAGCCGGGCGGATTTGGGGAAGAGCGAGCCGGCAGGGCTCCCCCCGCCCCCCCTCCCGCCAACCTTTCTTTCAACATCAAAAAATTGGAACCGCAGACGTGAGGATGGAGCAGAGCCTGGACTGAGTGCGTGTGTGTGTGGGGAGGGGGAACTCAGCCTCACTCCTAGTAAATACTATAAAGGTGTTCGGAGGTCTGTACAGCACTGCCGATGGGAAAGTCCGGGGGTGCCGGGGGCGCTGCAACACCTCTACCCTTCCTTTCCCGCAAGGAACGCCGTCCCGCTTCCCTGGAGGGTCGCGGAGCTTCCCGCCGGCTCCGCCGCAGCCCCGGCCCCGCCGGGCTCCGCTCGCCCCCGGGCAGGAGCAGCGCGGCCAGACGGCGCCGCTGCGGCGCGACCGCCCGGAACGGTCTGCGGGGACCGGGCAGGGACACACGGGGGCGGCGGGGACCGGGCAGGGACACACGGGGGCGGCGGGGACCGGGCAGGGACCCCCGGGACGGCGGGGACCGGGCAGGGACCCCCGGGACGGCGGGGACACGGGAAGAGACCGCCGGGGTGGCGGGGACCCCCGGGCGGCGGGGACGGCTCTGACCCGGATCCCGGCGACTGAACCCCGCGCAGGGCAAGCACCGACCTGTCTCCGAGCGGACCCCAGAGCCGCAGCCGCGGCTGGTGGAACACGAATCTCCCCGCAGCCCCCGCCGGCGCTGCCCCCCATCCCCATCCGCATCCCCATCCCGGCGGTCCGTACCTGCGGCGGCGGCGGCGGGTCTCGGCGCGGCGGCTCCGGCTGCAGCGGCGGTGCCTGGCGCGGCGCCTCCCGCTCCGCTGCCGGGGCCGGGCCGGGCTGCGCCGCCCCGCGCTGCCCTTTTCCGTCAGTGGAAAACTCCGGGCTCTGACGCAGGCAGTGACAGGAGCGGGGCCGGCCGACCCGCCCGGCTTCCTGCCCCCGCCGGGCGGGGCGCTGAGTCAGGGGCGGCGGGAGGCACCGCCCCGCATCGCTCCGCACCGCCCCGCACGCTCCGCATGCACCGCACAGCCCCGCACCGCTTGTGAAGGGCAGGGGGGGGTAGGCAAGCTCCAGAATGGATCTGGGTCCCAGGGGGGAGCAGTGACTCACAAGGGGTGGGAGAGCGATGGGCGCAGGATGAACCCCAAAGTGGCCACGAGGGGCTGGGAAACCCAAAAGGGGTTTTTATTCCCATGGGTGAGTTCTATCCCGCGAGGAGCTGGGGAGTCACAGGCACTGCTTGCACCCCAAAGTGGCCACGGGGGGCTGGGAACCCCAAAAGGGATTTGTGCCATAGAGGGGGCCTGTGTTCTGCAAGGGGTTGGGGAGCCACAGGCACAACTTGGAGTCCAAAGTGGATTTAAATACCACAGGGGGCTGGGGACCCTGAAGAGGATGTGGATCCAAGAGGAATCCCACTTCAAGTGGTTCAGAGCCCCAAAAGTGTTGGGGACCCACAGGCAAAGCTTGGATCCTGAAACACATTTGGGTCCCACAGGGGGTTTGGGCCACACAAAGTTTTGGTGACCAATAAGAAGGGTTGAACCCCAAACAGATTTGGATCTTACAGGGAGCTTGGGACCCACAGGTCCTCTGAAAAAGTTTTGGACCCCAAAATACATTTGGGTCTCACAGGGAGTTTGTTTCTCACAAGGGGTTTGGGAGCCACAGGCACAGATTGGCCCCCAAAATAGATTTGGGTCCCACAGTGGTTTTGGGACCCACAGCTCAGCTTGGGTCCTGAAATGGGTTTGGACCCTGCAAGGAGATTGCTTCCCCACAAGGGGTTGGGGACCCACAAGCAGGAATTTCCCACTCAAAAGTGTTTTGGTCCCTCGAGGTATTTGGGATCCAGAAGCAAGTTTTCTCAATCCCTCAAAGGGATTTCTGGACACCAAGGGGATTTGTCACCTACACAAAAGGCTTGGCACCCGAAACAGACTTGGACCACACAAGGGTTCTGGGCCGCACAAGCAAGGCTTGGACCCCAAAAAGTGTTTCAGTCCTATGAGGGTTTAGAGACAATCAAGCAAAGTTCAGATTCCAAAAGGGTTTTTCCCCCCACCCCTCCAAAGATGCATTATAAGCAAGGTCTGGTCTCCAGAGGGCATTTTGGACCCAGAGGGATTTGATCCCCATACAGGCAAGGGTTGATCCCCCAAGGGAATGTGAGCCCCTAAAAGAGATCTGGGCCCCATGGGCAAGAGTTGATCACAATAATGGGTTTAGGCCCCACAGGCAAGAACTGCTCCCCACAAAGAACTGAGTCCTCAGAAAGGACTTAGGCCCTTATGTGAGGCTTGGTCCCCAGAGGGATTTACCTTCCCACAAGCAATAGACATGATGTTTTGGGGAGCTCATTTTCCAGCACAGCTGGGATGGGGGGATGCCTGTGAGGTGGGGTGGCTCTGTAAATTGTAACCCAGCGGTAGCCCAAAGGATTTGGGAACAAGCAACCTGCGCAAGACCCTGTGCAGGAGCAAGTCCATGGAGATGGGAGGATTTGACTCCGCTGACTCCATGGAGGAGCCTGAAGATGCCCATACCAGAGTCTCCTCAATTCCACCTCTGCATCCAACCTCTAAGGGGCTGCTCACCCTGTTCCTGCACCAAGATCCCCCTTCAATCATTCACTTGCCATAGCTTCAGCTCAAAATGGAGTGGAGTCAGGTTGGATTTGCCTTGGCCAAGACAGTGAACGAGGCTGGATTAGGGTGTGTGGGGATTTCCCTAAGTACATGTATCCCTATGCTTCACTGTGAGCTCCTTAGCTCCAAAGTGCTTCCCACACAATTCTGCAAGCCAGAGCACTGGCACCTCTTTCCAGGAATATTATTTCACTTGTAAACCTCTTGGGATGCATTTCATGGGGTTTTTATTATTTTTGCAACACAGGTGTCTCATTTGGAAGTTGCCTGGTCTGACAGTGGAGAGTGGAGAAGACAAAGTGAGAGACTGAATGTGGCTCATCTCTTTTAGAGTAGATTGCTGTGAAAGTCTCAGCCTTAGACCTCTGATCAATGAAAGCTTTCAAAGTCTGGGGCCAAAATGTTGGGGGAAAAAATCTGATGGTGAAAAATCTCCTCCCTAGTGCCAAAGTCTCAGCCAGTTAATACCACCATGGGAAGCAGTGCCTCCAGGATTTTTGCTCCTAGTCTTGCCGTGGTGTGTGTCAGAGATTCCTGCGGACAGGGCAGCCCCACCAGTTGCCCTAAGAGCTGCAAAGGGCAAGGGTGAGCAACCAGGGTGAACTGAGAACATCCTCCAACCAAATTTTCTGCTGCAGTTGATTGATGCTTCTCCTCTCCAGGTGTTTCACCCCAATACCTGGCTCACCCCATGTCACTCTGCTGAGCCCGTGAAACAGCAGCCACAGCTCCCAGAGGTACAGAGACACAGAATTGATGAGCTGAGATTTTGCTTCAAATATGCAAATGTCACTGAGGCAATCTGTAATTCTAGATGGTGCCCTGATGACGGTGTGTCCTGTCTTTGAGGCATGGGGGCCTTCCTGAATATACCAGCATACAGCACTCAATCGCCAAAGGAGCGGTTTTCCTGAGGTTTCATTTACCATGTTTGGACATGGCCGTGATTAATATTTCCTAACAGGAAGATGTCATGCGTGCAGGCTTTCCTCTTCAGGGTTTGGGTCGAGGGTGACCAAGTACAGGTTGTACACTGGCTCCCCACTTCCTCCATCTCACAGACTACACCCCGCCGGCCCGGCAGCCGCCCATCACCGAGCCCAAAACAGGTCCTGGCGCCAGGGAGGTCTCACCACACAGCCCCTGGAGACCTGGAGAGCTTCAACATGCCCAGATCAGGACATAACAGCACTTGTCTCTACACTGTGTCTGTGGGATGAAGAGGGGGTGTCATTTGCCACCATCCCTGGGCTGAGTTTTTCATGAAACTCAGGGTATGTAGGAAAGGGGATATCCTGGACAAAAGCCAGAAAGGCCGCCAGCAACCCCCAGGTTACACATTTTCTCTCTTGCTTCTATTAGTTTTAACAAAATTAAAGCCACTATGAGATAGAGTCCTACACAGGGCAGAAATTATTTAGCAATTCAGTCAGGCAATGAGCAATTCTGACTCAAAACTGCCCCGTAGTTCTGTGTGTGAGAAAGAGAAGAGGGAGATGAATCAAAACTTTTTTTTTGAAGCAGCAATAATTTTTATTTTAATATGAGCCTAAAAGCACTACTACATCAATAAGTGAAAGCTTACACAGGAGGATAAATAGCCCTCAACCAATATAAGACATTTTCCTTTTGTAGGTTAAAAGAAATACCTGTTTGACTCAACACGTGTGTTGTTGTTGCATCTCTGAGCCTCGTTCCTCCAACGAATTAATTCATGAAAGAGAGAGAGAAAAAAAATAATAAAATCTGTTTCTCTTTAACCCAAGCCAGGTCGGTTTGGTTTCCAACATGGCTTTTTCACCTGTGGAGGAGCATCCTCCTTTCCCTGTGAAGCCAGAACAACTCACAGCCCCTGCGCCCAGGAAAGCCCTCTCTCCTTTGGCAGAGGCTGCTGGCAGCACCGGCCTGGAGCTGGTTTCCCTGGCTGGGTGCCACGGGAGCGCTGCTCCGGCGGGAGGAAATTCCCTGCTGACCGACCGTGGCAGGGATAAGTGTCCTGGCAGAGAGCAACAGCAGCAGAGCAAGCGCAGGGAGCGGGGATCCCAGTGGGGAAGGACCGGGGTAGGACTCTGTGTGATACCCGAGCTCGGAGATAAGAGGTGTGAGCTGGACAAGCTAAGGATGTCAAGCTTCTCGCTGCCAGTTTTTGTGCTTGCCCTGCAGCAGGAGAAGCGCTTCCCCTGGGGTAAAAAGCCTCTTGGTGCTTAGGGGTGGATAAATCGGGAATATCTGGGTTTGGAGATACCTTTTTTTTTTTTTTTCCTTGGTTTTATGTCACATCCCGAGTACGATTCTGAAAGGGCTTATCAGCTGTATCTGGCTGTGTTTATGTTGCTGGGTACTGTAACAACCCATCTGGAAGTGACTACACGGGGGACATGGGAAAGAAACCACTGCTGGACTAACCCCCACTTGAGCAATCACATGTCCAGCGTCACCCCCAGTGTCACCGACTCGCCCCCTGGCCCGGACTCGTCCTGTTTCGCATTCAGATAAGTGAACACTCTGCTGCTGTAACGCGTTGTGCAATCACAGTGAACTGCTGCGGCTGCTTGCGGGCTGCCTGTGCTGGTGCCAGGACTCCTTCCCACCCAGCACATCCAAAACACACATTGAACAAGGCCATTGAGCTGGTTTGAGGGCTTTTTTTCCCCTCTCAATGGTGGACATAAAATTGGCAAACAAAGACTTTGTTTCAGCTGCCCCGTGGGCTACTCACTCTGGGAACCATCAGGAGGACACGGCTGGGCTGGGACAGCCTTGGGGGTGTGAGTCTGGCCATGCAGTTGTGATAAAGATGTCCTGTGGTTTCCTCATTGATTTTACACCAGCACAACTCCACCAGCTCCTGCAAAGCTGCTCCTGCTTTGAGCTGATGCTGGAAGACAGTCACATCTATAGCATTTAAAGCCCTGTGTGCTGTGCTGTTATAAACTGGCTGGGTAATTATTTGTGCGTTTACTGAAACATGCTTTCTTCATGCATTTCACTGTGCTGTCAGTCCTTGATAGAGATAGGGACAGAGTAATTTGGTGCTCTCCTACATGTACGCTTCACAGAGATGGAGAACATGAACTGTTTGCCAGTGAGCGCTGGTATAATTGTTAAATTCCCAACAAACACACAAAAATTGTCACCCTGAGTGAATAAGTGTTAATTTAAAGTGCAGGCATGAAATGGGAATTGTGAAAGCGCCACGTACCTGCAGCCACTCACTAGCAGTGGTTAGCGGCAAGGAAAATAAGTCTGACAAAACCCCATGTTATCCAGACAGCTGGATTCAAGTGGGGCACCTGTGTCCTCAATTAACCCAACTATCAGTTAACTTTGGTGTCAACAGAAACCCTCGCACCAGGATCTGGAGGTGGAAAGTACAGGAGTGCTGCGTTTTTTGCTCCTTGACATTTCGTGAGTCATCTGTTTTAGCACTGGAACGTCTCGAGTGATGGGACCATTGCGATTTCTCTTTCAAGGGTATCACTCTCACACAATAATTAAATCTCTGGCTTTCAAGCATAATTGCCAATGACAGTGCCTCCAAAATTGCTTTTTTATGCTTGACTGTTCTGTCTCCTGGCAGAATGGGCTTCTGCAAAAATAAAGAAGCCAGGGAAGAGTTGTGAGTGGCAGCAAAGGCAAGAGGAAGCAATATAAACTCCATCCTTTTCCCTCCATATAGGGACTACAACTGTCCTAAACATTGAGATGGCCCAAAAAACATATCACAGTCCTGGACGCCTAACAGGCCCTGAAGGAAATGGTAGCTCACAGTACAGTTCCAGCATTACCAGGCTTGTTGGAAAACTGTAATTTTTCAGAGCTAGGACCTGTCTCCTGCTCCAGGTTGGTAATTGGTGCTGTTGGCAGTGAGCCAGGCAGCACTCGCAGCTCTGTCTTGAGAGGACAAAAACCTCCATTACTTTATGGTCTCTAATTCTCCCAAGGTGTGCTGCTGTCTATCAATAGAGTCGCCATGAGGTAATAGAAATTACAAACCTCCCCAGACTTATTTGTCTGAAAGCGTTTCTTGTAAAAATAATTATATGAGTCTCTGGAACAGTGGTACATGAGAATGGCAGAAGAGAAAGTTTGCAGATTAAACTGCAACAAAAGGCTCTTTATCATAAACTATGAAGGAGACTGGTGAGAGGGTTACTTCACTTCTACTGGGCTGGCTGGTGACAGCATTTAGAGAGAAAAAGCAATTTTTGTTGTCTTTTGTCCATCATTTTGCAGTGAAGCTGCTCTAGACCCTGAGCTGGGTATGGCAATGGGTTTAGCCAGACACCACTGGGGGTTCATTCCCTACCCTTGCCACGGTGTCTCCCTGCAAGCTTTGGTAAACCACTGCCCTGTCACTTTGGTGGCTCACAATGGGGACATCACAGCTCCAATATCAGTTTGCTTGGCTGCAAGCTGGAAATGGGGATCTGCCTGCAGGCCCCCACCAGCCTCTGCCCTCCTTGCAAGAGGCAATCTAAAGCCTTCATTGCACCCACTCTTAACCAGCAAAAACCATCGGGAGCACATATATTTGCAGTGATGTGACCGACAGAGCTCTGGAGGAAATACCTGGGCTGTCTGAGAAGGTTACTACCCCCCTGCCTGGAGCAAAGGCTGATGAGTTGATTCCGGGATCTCAGCATGATCCTATTTTGATGTAAAGCTGGAGCAAATGGGCTGAACTGTGAATGGGAACATCTGGGACACCCGAACACCTGCCCCTGTGACTGCTGGGGTGAAGCTTCAATGCAGGAGAGGGCTGCAGACTCCTGGAGGGCTGTGGTGGCCCCCTAAGAGTAAAGAGTTTCAGAGAGAAGCCAGGATCTAAAGCTAATAAAAATAACATTATGACTAAAGCTCAATTTTCTTCTCCAATGAAGGTTTTTGCAAGCCCAGACTATGGGGCAGGGATATTTCTTCCCCTGAGTAGCCCTTATGATACTTGAGCTGGACTGATACAGCAATAAAATACATGAAAAAAAAAAATTTAAAAGTATGCATGTGTGCATCTCTTTAAGTTGATTGACTTGATTTACAGCAAATCTTCCAATAAAAAATGCTGCTTCTGTGTCACTGAGAGCTGAAGCAGCATTAGGAGGCCACAGCATCCAGGGGTGATACTTCAGTGCTTTCTTCTCAGTGCCAGAGCTCTGGGTGACAACACTTGTTTAAAAATGGAAGCTACCAAAAGGGCATCAGGTCTGCATTTGTGTGGTGGTTTTATCTGTGAGCTGTCACTATCCTCCTAACACTTGCAAAATGCCCAGAGCCACTGGGTTTTAGTGTCAGACCCTGGTGGCATGAAAAATTTGCTCTGAAAAGGGCAAGCATGTGGAATTAGGTACAGAGAGTTAATTATTTCGATTTGGTGGTGCTTTATGTGCTTGGTGGCAGGTCACACTCCTGAAGAGCTTGTGATCAGTGTTGGGACTTCTGAGACAAATTCATGTCTGCTGTAAAGCTGCTTAACTCCCAGCAAGGCCACTGACAGAGCTGGCACCCCCAGGGGTTGTAGTGCTCCTCAGTGTGACTGTGCCACCCTCATTGTTTCCTGGGGAGCAAGTCCTGGGTCTTACCTTCAGTTTTACCATTGTGAGGCACCAAGCTGGGGTTGACCTTTTGGAGAAGGATGGGCACAGGCACGAGGTTTTGAGGCTAAGCCGAAGCCAGCTATTGCCAAGCTACTTTAATATCAATGCAAGGAGAAAGCTCCAGAAACAGGCACTTTGGGTTAATTGCCCCATTCAGGAGGTCAGGTGTTTCTATAGGAATCCTTAAACCCTCACTGCAGGCACCTACTGAACACAGATACTCAGGTAGGGCAAACACTGCCCTGCAAGGTGAAAGCTGCATGGGGAAACTATCCCTGAAAAGTTCATGGCAGAACATTGAGCCTTTGGTAATTTCTTCAACATAATCTCTCTCTGGTGCAGCAGAGCAGGTGATTTGGGCTTTGATGTATCTCACTCCACCTGAAAGTTATTTTCCTCAATCTTCCTGTAAAACTGAGGAGCTGCATTTATGCTTCTGCCCCTTAGCTTTCCCAAAAGATTAAAAATATACACTTACACCTACTAACAAGATGTGTCCTGTGTGGTGACATCTGTGAGTGGTAGAAACTTCTATAAGACAACAGGATAAATGACTGACACCTCATTTAACAAGAGAGAGAAAGAGAGATGAACATTGTCCTGCTGGGGCCAAAATACCCACAACCTCATAAGAAGTAGGAGCAGCTTGGCCAGATCCAGGTTAAGCTGCTGCAATTCATAGAGGATTGAGGAAGAGAAATAAACCTGAGTCCTTTTGGTTTCCATTCTGGTTTCTGAGTTCCTAAACATTTACGCATACAAGCTTTTCTCCTAAACTGTGGCAGCTGCAAAAATGAGTTCCCTCCTCCAAGCTAAAGCCAAGGTTACAGTAATGACTTGACCCGAGGAGACAGATTTCTGAGAAAAGGGCCAAAACTGTGGCAGTTTTCCTGCACTGGCAATATGCACATGCGTGTCCAGACATTGGATTTAGGAGAAGGCTTTGTTAAGCCAGGATTGGCTACACACAGTCTGGAGTGCAATGAAAAGAGGAGGGGTTTTGTTTCTTAAAACACTATTTATTTTATTTTTGAAATTAAACTACTCAAGCCAACAGAAAGAAAAAGGTGCAAGAATAGTACAAAAAAAAAAAAAAGAAGTTGAGTTTAATTCCAAAAGTTAATATTGCAGGATGCCTGACATAGCTTTTCAAGACTCAGCTTCTGCCCGCAGGTGTGATTTTCTGTTCATTCATTGACCTGAGGACTCCCTGCCCTGCCAGCAGTGCAATCAGTGTTGTATCATGCATGCTGGAGAGCATCACCGCATCAACTCCACAGAGAAACACTGCAGGGGAGAAATAGTTCTTGAAGTCAAGCATTATAATTTACTAACAGGTTTATTAAAATCTTATTAGAAGATTATTTTTTAAAGTCCGTTTTACACAGCTGTTGCCCTTCTGCTGCTGTCTAATCCTGGAAAATCTCGGTGAATGAGTCATTTGCGCTTACTATCTATTACACCCTCTTATTATAAGCCTGAGTGTGTTTGCATTTGCTTCAAATATTATCAATAGAATCATAATAGTGCCATAAAATCTCCCAAACCTCCCCTTTTGGAGTCTCTTTTGCTATTAAAAGAGAGGTGCCTCAACAAAGGGTTTCATGGAGTGATTCTTGTGCACAGAGGGACTGAAGGAGTATTTTGTTTGGAAGTAACCTATAACTTCATTACCCCAGTCCTGATCCTTAAGAAGAGGTTCTTAATGCATGTCTTTTGAGTTTGGTAGGTCAGATCCACATTGTGGAGGGTCAAGGCTCTGCAAAGGACATTCTTGCTTCCTAAAGGTAACCTGTTAGCCATGTGCTTGCACATCATGACAAGGAAGATTGTGGCAGACTAAAGACACAGACTCAGGCTTTGTCAGGCAAAAGCGAAGGCAAAAAGCAATAGCATTTTATTAACCACAAGTTTATCTTTTATACAGTTTTTCTACTGTCTATGTGAATCCATGCTAAATTTCATTGGCTAGGTGTTCTTGTCCATGAGTCTTAGACCATCTTCTGATAGGTGGTTCCCATCTCTCTTCATCCTGGTCAGTCTCCAAACATGCTCTTGTTTTCCATGGTTGTTTTTGTCTTTCTTCTGCTTTCTCAGGCCTGGCCCAAGGACACAGGTGGTGTTTACTGCTGGTTTTCCAGGCCTACAGCCACATCCTCTCAAGGCTAAAGCTGTCCACAGCCCAATAACCTTCCACAGAAGAAATCTGGCAGTAATGCATCAGGGATATCTGAAGGCCACCTTGGTTTATTGCTTGTTTTTGACATCTGAGGACTGTTGAGTATTAAATGTGACCTCAGGACCCTACACCTCTGCCTTGTTTGGCTCCATGCAACCATTAAAAAGACAGTGAAGAAGAACTCAATGCCAGGACATCAATTTCTGGAACAGTGTTGGTGAGTAGGAGGTGCAAACAATGTCATATAAATAAAAAACAATATTGGTAGGTACACAGTGTGATTTGATCACAGATTTCACTCCCAGCTGTGTCCTCTCCCTTTACCCATTGGTGAGTTTCACCATCACTTTGGCGTCACAGCCACTGTGCCACATCCAAAGCCCCAGACATGCACAAACATTCCGTCAGCAGATCCTCTTCCTCCTCTTACCCACCCAGAAGTACTGATAGGGAACAGAGGGACATGTGAGGAAGCTGCCCTGTCTCCAGATGGGCTCTCCCGCATTGTGCAAACCATGTTCTGGCATCGCAGAGCAACCCTTTCCTCTGGGACAGTTGGCCAGAAGTCAAGGAAAGAGACTTGCTCTGAATGTAGCTACAGGAGGCAGGGGGAAAAAAAGCACATTCAAGGTTTAAAATCGCACTTGCTGCAGGGGATGTTTCCATTGGCAGAGTCTCCAGAACCAGCACAAATGATTCAAAACATTTTGTTAAACGAAATTCTCAGATGATGTCAGAGCCGAGGCTGCTTTAGCAAAACCAAAAGAGAAGGAAGGTTGAAACCAAAAAGAAGAAAAAAAAATTATACCATTGGACAGGGAGGGATTAGGAGCTTAAAATTATATTTATAGGATATCCAAATATTTGAAAGCTTGGAAATTTGTAGTTCCAGTGCTTTAGCTCAGCTCTAGAGGCCTGCCAGACTCTTAGTGCAAGTCACGCAACGCAGCCAGCTGGACTGGACTCACTAAACTCGTGAACCCAATTTTCTGTTATCCAGCCCTGGCTCCTATTTCCTCTAGGCTCACAAACAAATCCCACCACCTTTGCCTGCCTCAATTTCCCCCTCTGTCAAATACAGAGAACTCTATTCTCCACTATAAATTGGTTTGAGATTTGGCACCGAGAAGAGCAGGGGAGCCTTTTGGTCTCCTCTCTCATGTGGCTCAGCACCTGTGCTGTGTGGGTCCTGACAAAGCAGCAGCCTGACCATTCAGAGACCAGCAGCAGCTCTTTGTGTGACCTTTTGTTACACCAACATTTCTGTCAGACACAGAAAACCCATGGCTGAGGATGATGCTGTTGAAATGCTGTTTTCTTTCATTGCCTGTTGCACCTGCCTGTTTCTCCAGGGCCGTGCAAAATAATCACATCTTTGTCACAGCTTGACTAACCCACTTCATCTTTATTGATTAATAGGTGATAATCCTATTTCAGTGAAAACATAACCATGCCCACGGCTAGAGGATTCAGATATCACCAACGTGAAGATTACAGCCTCTTAGTCTGAACACAGAGAGTGAGACAGACTTTTAGAACAAGTGCACTTGTTAAGAGGAAAATCAATAGCAAGCTATTTGGGGAGGGAAAAAACAAATCCCAACCACCACAAACACATTAAACACAGGCTGCAGCACTCCAGCTTTGTATAAGCCCAAATTAAACGTGACCATAATAAACTGTTTACTTTCTTTGGGTTTACCCAGCAGAAAGGAGCTTCCAGTTTGCCGTAATGCCTGTGACAGTGCAAGTGTTGGGTCGAATTAGTGGGAATATAGTTGCTGTTACTAAGTTTTGCTAGAAAATACTTCAATACTTTCCCCTCCTTTCTTTGGAATTGTAGCTAATTGTAATGTGTTAGAGCTGTAGCCTAGATTAGTTACATCCTTGCTGAGCTGTTGTGGCTCAAGAAGGTTGGATGTGAGGAGATGAGGTGTCCTGGCCTTTCCTTTCCCTTCCTTCCCTGTTTCACCTCACTAAAAATCCCATGCTGAGACTGAAAGGACATTCATTCCAACCTTAGTGTATTTTTGATGCCCAGGCAGTGCTTACCTTCTCATCCCCCACTATTTGCAAGTTTCCCTGGGACTGCTGGTTATTGCATGAACATCCAGCCTTGGGCATCAGGGAGGGATCAAAATCCTGTACTTTGTAGGCAGCCCATGATGTACAGAGTGCTTGTTTCACCCACGGTTTTTAGACAATGATGTTGCTGTGAGTTTCGTAGCAAGGGTGCATTTAGGCACGGGTGACCCTGCAGCTCTGCTCCCTCTCTGGAGCCAGAGAGACACAAATTTAACAGTAAATAATGGAAAAGAACTAGATTTCCTTTGTTATGCAGCTCATTGAATGAGGTTTCCCACATCTGTAGAACTCACCACATCTTTTATGAGATTTGACTGTCAGCAAGATGTTATGAATCCCAGATGTTAAAATATGGATTTATTTATAACTCAGAGCTTATAATAGAGCACTCAAAAAGATTATATCCAGCTCCCCTCCTCAAAAGATCTTCCTGAAATAAAAGTCTTAGGTTTTTATTATTTTTAAATTATTATTGCTATATGATTTACCTTTGGTATTACCTCATTAAATGTCCTTTAATTACTGTGGCTTTAGGACTGGTGTGCATTTGGCTTCAGGGAGCACTGGGCAAGGAGAGCTCAGCACCAGTTCTCCCATCCCAAGTGAGATTGCTGTTCTTTGGAAGCTGGAGAACAGTGTGGGCAGAGGGGTGGCATGGGGAAAATTCAGCTGCGGGAGTTCCTTGGCAAAGCTATCAGCTGAAGGCACAGCCAGCTCCAGGCACCTGCAAAACTTGGAGCTGGAGGTGTTTGGTATCTATTGCAGCCCCGAGGAAATGCTCTGGTCAATAAAAGAGCAGTTCCTCACAGCTGGTGACCATTACACTGAGCACAGCATTGGACATGCCACAGCTGCTATCCTGCCGGAAGATGGAAATGTTTTTGGAACCGTTTTTGGAGCATTTGTTCCATTAATGCTTTCTCCCTCCCACCTTCTACCCTTTACTTTTCAAATCACTGCAAGAAAAACCCGCAAGTGAAAGAGGAGAGGGCCTTCATGGGCACAGGCTGTATTGAGGGTCGGGGTGCAAATATGCCTCTGAATTAATTCTCCAGCAGCACCTCTGGGTCCTGAAGGAAGCTTGTAGTGCTGGGAGCTGTGCATATGCACACAGCAAGAGACACTCTCTGTCACAGCCATCCCAGGCTGCAAACAAAGAAGACAGGTCTAAAGGAAAGTGTAAAGGGTCTCCTGCTGCACATGAGGAACAGAAAGTCAGTGATTTTACCCCAGTTCACACAAGATGCTGGCAACAGCCTCAGGAACCATAAGACAAGTGTTTGAGGCAGTGGTGGCACTCCTTCCTGACCTCCCTGATCCCTCCTTCCCATCCTTCCTGCTCCCTGACACTTCCTCCTGCCACAGCAGCCCCTGCTGCCTTCTTGTTCAGGACCTTGTCTACATCTAGGAAACCCTGTGTCCCATTCTCCTCCCTGCCCCTTTTTTGAAGCTAAGTCATCTCACAAGGCCAGTTAGGAGAATGGATCCAGTTCAGAGACAGCAGAGAGCATCTGACCAAGTCTGACCATGCCATCAACCCCTTGGATGCCACCATGGCCACCACTTTGAGAATCAAACCCTCTGTGCTCCAGCTCCTAGACCATGTCCAGACCCTTCCAGCTTGCAAGTGATGGGCTGGAGCACGGTTGGTGCATGGCATCCCAAACTCCTGCCTCCAGGCTAAGGGCCAGCTGGACAGCTAGAAAGCTCTGCTCTCACGCCTCACCAGGTCCATGCTTCACTATAGAGGTGGTGGCTCTCTGTAGCTTTCTCTCCTGGACAGGGAAGTTGGGCATTTAAAAGGCAAGGCAGGAAGGAGGATTTCTTGAAATCGTACTTAGAGGTGGGCCTTCTGCACCTTGAGCTCTGCAGGGCTGGAAATCTGAACCTTGTCCGCATCACACCAGCGATGAACAGATGGAAATCCAGGAAATTGGCTGTCAGTGCTGACACACACAAATCTCACAGTGCTGGGAGGAGGAACAGCAAGTGGGTAACTGGGAGAACTACCTGGACCTGGCATTTCCTGGCTCCTGGGATAGGGTATTGAAAGGACCAGAGCTCTAGTGTACATTAGCACAGCTCCTGAAGAGAAAAGTCTTTGAAGGGGCTTTATGGGACACTCACCAGCTTGTAAATATTTTTTTGGCATATCAACTTGTGTGTATCAATGTGTCATGAGATTTAAAACCTTCATCACCCTAACGTTTTCCATCCCGTGAGAGCTCTGATCTGAACATGATATGCACTTGAGAAAGTTTGCCAGCAGTGTGATATTACAAAACTTGTGAAATGCTTCGCTTAACCACAGTATTACGCATTTTCCAAGCCACATACCTATGTATTACAAGGTCTTTCAGATGGAGTTATAGACAGACAGTGGGTCATGAGATCCTGACCTTGGTGTGTTTTTACTCCCTTCTTCTCATGAATTAACTCCTGAACTATTGACTCTCCACTGAATGGATAGCAGAGTTCAGCCACATTTTAAATGCAAGCTGCTTTTCCATCCCGTATCTCAACAACTGCAAACCCCAAGGACGAGTAAATACTTCAACCTCAGCCGTAAAAGTGATGTGTTGCAAAATGAACAAAATGGGTTTAGTAACTTCCAAGGGAGATACCATCAAGTCCATAATGAGCCAGTACTGAGTTATCCTGTCCCTCTCCTCAGCAGTGTGTCTGGAAGAGCTGGGAGCAGACCACCTCTTTACAGACACTCAGATTATGCCTCATATCTTGTTCACTGAAAGCAAAATCCACCTGTGGCCATGTCAGATCTCAGCCTCAGGAGCATCCCTGAAAGGAAAAGATTAAGAATCACAAGGTTTTCAAGGAAAATCTTCAACTTCTATGTTCTCTTCCTGCCTTCTGGTTTTTGAGTCAGCAGGTCACCGCCTGCTAGGCTGAGGAGTTTTCCTCCACATGCAGAAAGGCCAAAAATTCATCAATAAAATCTAAAGTTCTCAAGACCTTGGGAAGCCCCTGAAAAAGCAATAAAAGTGCAGAAATCATCCAAATTACCAGTACCACATTAACACATCAACAACCACACTCTGCTTCTATATCAGGGTGCAAATGGGTATGGTAAGTGGGCTACAGATTGAACCCTTCTTTTATAACTGATTAAAAATAGGATCCTAAATCGTTACATATGACACTGACATTAGATGCTGTGTAAGCTATTTCTACATTATACATCCTACTAGCAGAGCCCTTAAGAAGTCAAAATTTAAAACCTCAAAATAAAAGGTGTAATTTTCTTAAAGTTAGAGGTCAGATGGAAAACATAGTTTAAGTTCTGGTAAAGAAGTTCTCTTTAATATCTGAAAGTTGCTTGAACGAGGAGTAAAATAGCTTCATACATTCCCAAGGCTTCCTAACCAGCCCTTACTCTGAAAAACACCCCCCTGTATTCCTTTGGCATCAGAGATGAAAAGTTTGAAGCTTTTCATGCTGATTCATGTCTAACTGATTATTAAAACAACATCCGTCTCCCCACTCCAAAATACAATAGAGGCAGTGGTGACATATTAATAAATATTCTCAGTAGAAAATATTGGGAAAAAGTAGTAGGTTGAGCCTCAAGGCAGAATATTTCCATCATCTTGGCAGGGAACAGTCACTGATATGCAACCCCAGATTAAACTGCAAAGGGGAACAGAGCAGTACTGAACACACCTGGTGCAACACAGGGGTGGTGAGGAGCTGGACAGACGTGTAGGATGGCTTTGCCTGCCTTCCCATGTGATCTCTGTCAGGTATAAACAGGGCAATAACAGCTCCCTATCCCAGACATGACTTAGGTCGGCAATAGATGAACTCAGGTCACATCCAGGCTGTCTACACACATATCATCACTGGGGCACCTTTGCAGGAGAGATCAAAGGGGCTTCTGCTACCCCAGACTGGCAGACTGGTTCCTGCTTCCTCCTAGACCTTGTGGAGGGAGGTGATGGCAACACTTGAATTAGGCTTGGTAGTAGGTGGTCTGAATGCTCTAGTAACTACCCAGAACCAGGGCACAGGATCAAACATTCTGCCATGATGACCAAGAAGTTACCTCATTCCCCGGCATTGTTTTTGGCCCATGCAGACTCTCTCAGGCTCCAATCTGGGCACAGTTCAGGGCATTCCATGGGCCAGGGGGTGTGGCCTTATAGGCAGGACCACTCATTATATGGGATTTTTGGAAGGGGGTAGGGAGGAGGTAGCACTGTGGATATGAGCCATGTCCTTGCACTTATCCTCAGGGCCAGGTGGGTCTGGGTCAATGGGGCCCTGATGTAACCAATGACATCCTGCTGTAACCACAGCCAGCATGGGCTGCCAAACCCTCTGACTGGAGTTAAAGATGACACCTAAATATTAAAAAAACCCTCCACACATTAAAATGAAAATAGGCAGCTAAATTGGCATCACATTTAGCCAAGCACCCACTCAGATGTGGCTCCTAATGCCTAGAGCCTTCCTTGATCTATGTGTGGTCGCACTGGATTCCCTTCCCTGCCTAAAAGTATCTAAAAACTGATATCTTGATTCCTTATAAAACATCAAGGTAATAAAAAAAAGAAAAAAAGAAAAGAGAGAGAGAAATGGGGGAGATTAATATTTCCCCAGGTTTTCTCAGCCAGCCCATGTGTCTCTGAGTGGAGATCAAGGCTATGTGTGTTTGGGATGTCAGACATTTGCCTGGGATTTCAGCCTGCCCCAGCCACAGATGTTCTGTGTGCTCAGCCCATCCATACAGAACATTTTCAGCAGTCTGACAAGCCCAGGATATTCATGTGCTGCATAATTTTTTTTTCCCCAGGAAATCCTATGAGAATCCTACAAAGCTGGAATAATAAAATATACATGATACATCAGTGTTTACTGAACACGTTAGCCTTTGCTGCACTTCATCTCACTTCTTGCTCTCTCTCTGTCCTGGCTGGGAGCTCCTTAGGACACAGAGTGTGCCCCTGAGTCCTTAATATTTGAAAGATGCACTTGAAGTCCCCTCTGCTCTTGGTCATCACAGGGCTTCACTGAAGCTGGCTGTGCTCTCTGAAGAGGGAAAGGTGGTTTAATTTAAACAAGATGGCAAAAAGTGGCTCCTGTACTTCAAGGCTTGATTCTGCACTTCAATTTCCATGAGGACAAAGTATGCTAGGAAAACGGAGAAAGAACATAAATGAAAGCACATCAGGGAGATCATGCTACATGATGAGCATCTGGATTCATCTTGTAGGGTTGTTTGAAAGGTTAATTTCCACATTATAAGGAGCATTCACATTGGAAATGCCATCTCAGAAGAACAAGAGAAGGCTTTAGTACACATATACAAGGGAAAGCTCACTGAGACTGCAAAGCAATTCAGAGCCCTCTCCAGCAGCAACAGAAGAAAACTAAAACTAGGAAAGTAGGTTTAGATTGGCTATTTGGAATAAGTTCTTCCCTGTGAGAGTGGCAAGGCACTGGAACAGGTTGCCCAGAGAAGCTGTGAGTGTCCCTGGCAGTGTTCAAGGCCAGGCTGGATGGGACTTGGTCTAATGGAAGCTGTCCCAGCCCATGGCAGGGAGTTGGAACAAAATGATCTTTAAGGTCCCTTCCAACCCAAACCATTCTATAATTCTATAAGTCTCTTATAAGATGCTACCAGACTTTGGTCTAACATTTTCATGTAAGTTTGCTTCCACCATCTGCCCGCAAGCAGTAATCCATTTCATAAAATGCCTTTTACTACTAAATCTAAATATCTAATTTTACTTCCATTCTGCTGAAATTAGCTCCAAAAACATCTGGGGTTGTATTACAAGAGGTTCCCCCTCATCCTGCATTGCTCTAATGACGTGAAGAATCTCCCCTTTTTCCAAAGCAAAGCAGCTTAGTTGGAATCACTGCTGAGAATGAGAAAATAAGATTTTTTTTATGGATATCACGTGCAACCCACACGGACCCTGCTTACCTAATCAAAACCACAGAGGCTCATAGTTAAAGCTTGTTTGGACCTGCCTGATGAGTTTCGGAAGACCCCTCTCAGTGACCATTGTCAAATATCCACTGTCCTTGCTCCGAGCCCAGCTGGCTGGAAAACTCCAGGGCTCTTCAGGAAGTGCTGTCAACCAGACATGTGCTGTGACAGAAAAATAGGTCAGAGTCATCATGCTGTGGTCTGATTTTCAGTGTGTAGCCAAAGGCATTTATGTGGCTGAGTCGTTAAATATGTGAAAAAAAGAGGGATGAATCTTAGGGATGCTGCAATAACCACTGGCTGGCCTGTGTCTTTTTGGCTGCACAGGAGTCCTTTGGTCAAGGTGCCTCCTGGAAACAGCAAAACATCCCAGGAATGGCTGTGAGTTGGTGCCTAGAGCATATTAGCCAAGACAAAGCCCTTGGACATGAAGGAGAGCTCTTCAAAGGCACAAAGGGAAACCTAACTCCTCTTGAATTTCATGCTTTGGAAAATCTACCTAGCCATAGTATTTTTTGCTTGACAGGCAAACTTAGGCTCAGGTTTCTCTTTTTTAAAATAAGCTCGACAAACTAATTAATTAAAAAAATCCAGCTATCATGTTCTGCTCTTGCATGTGACACAGTAACCATTAGCACATTAGTAGATAAATTTATCTGACTCAGTGGGAGGAAGTTCGTGTGTACCTGGTTTACATTAAATAGTAGGTCAACATGGTAAAGTATAAAGTTAAGCACACAAGTAAGTCTCATCAGGAGTACAGAAAACATTAATGTGATGAAATATGTCATTAATTGATGATTCAGAAGAGCCAGACTAGAGGATTTATTTCTTTTTTTCTTCCATTTGGGTGAACCCATCCAGGGATTCAGGCATAGCACAGAATCCAGCTAATTCCTGAAGCACCCAGAAGGCAAAATGACAAAACACAATTGAGACAATGTTCATGAACTGGCAGAGAAAGACTGACCTGCAGAAAAACTGATTTTGCTGTGCATTTTCAATCAGGTGATCACTGTGATCCTGACTTTCCATCCCAGGTCTAGGAGGCAGAGTAGGTTGCTTCATGGTCCTTTATATATATATTCCAGATTCTGGACAAATATAAAGTTAGTAGATTTATATTTTATTTAGATTTATTAGTTGTAAGTCCTGGAAGAAATTATTATTGACGTTTTATCATTCAAATGTACATATTTCAGAAAAAAATCTGTTAAAAATTGATGGAAAATCAAATACAAACTTTAGAAATTGATTTCTGGGCTTGATAGTTCTTATTGTTGAAAAAGATACATACATCGTTTCTAATATGATTTTGTCCATCTTAATGTTTTGATGTGTGAACTTATCATCCCCATGTAAGCAGAATATCCTCCTGTCATATTTTGATGACTTGCCAGAGTTAAGTCACCCTTTAGATGTTTTCTTGCTTTCCTAGGCATCTTGAGGGCCCCTTAAGCCTTTCAGAGTAGGCCATATATATTTAAATCCTTTTATCAGTTCTGTGACTCCATCCAATTTATTAATACTACTTCAACTTACCCTCTAAAGATATTCTCCAAAATCTCTGCTTCCTGGGACACCATTCTGTGTCCCACTCAGTAAACGTGAACAGAAAATCTTCATTGCTCAAAATTTAGATGTGCAATATATATTAAATATCAATTGCAATGAGCGTAGCAAGTAATCAAGGGTACCACTACCCTGACTTCTTTCTTTGGCAGATTTCCCCATCACTTGCAAACACTAATAATGTGTTTCCCTCCAGAATATTAGTAAAAGCGGTTGAAGTGTAAGGCCAAAGACAGCTCTGCAAAATACCACGAGAAGCAGAGGAGCTCAGCGAACTGTCTCCTGTTGCAATTGGGGTTTGAGATCTATCAAATGTCCAGTTCTTAACAGATTTTATGTATGCCAAGTGGATTTAATCAGCTTAAAATACCCTGTGCTACTGATACCTTTATAAAGTGCCAACTCTATTAACACTGTTGTCCCTATCAACAGGGAAAAGGTAAGTTTACTTTGACAGGATCTCCTTTCCATGAACCCGTGCTGAGTGGTATTGACTACATTAGTGTCTTTATTAATCTAGTACATTTGAACTGATGTACTTATCAGGGGCTTATTATTGTGCTAGAATTGATACAGTCTCCAATTGTAACTCACAGACACCCTGGAAACAATGAAATTCAATACTAATAGTCCCTGGGCACCTTGGTGAAAATCCTGGGGTTCAAGTTATCCATTTAGCTTTAGTCACTTGCTGCTTAATGACCGCAACAAGTATTAGTGGAAGCAGAGGTATTTAATTTTCAACACACAATAACCCTCTGTCACTGGGCTTTTTCACCAATACAGTACTGAGATCTTTACTGAACAGTTCTTCCCTCTGTCCTTTTGCCTCTTTTATCAATACCCTACAATTTCTGGCTTCTCCTTTTTACTTATTGTTAAATTCAGCTTCTCTTTCCTCTAAATATGTCAGGTTTGATGCTGTGTGTGGACACTCAGACACTACCCTATAGGTAATGCATATTCTTTAGGTTATGGGTCAAAGGCAAAATATGCTCCATGGGCTTAGTAATTACCAGTCACGTTTCTACTTAAACAATTTCTTTCACCTTCTTTGGCTTGTAACTGATATGAACCTTAGAAAGCTGGCCATTTTTAGCAGCTCAACATGTATGTAAAATGCACATATGTGTATATGTGCATACATGTGGATTTTCTTCTCAGTCTGCTGATTTTTGTGTGCCTATCAGAAAATCTATGTATTTCCAGTTCAATCCCTGCTTCTGTTTAATTCAGTCAGTAAAGGAGTAGCTAGAGATGTCCTAGGAAGATAAGGGAACTGGGCTTGGGAGCTGTAAAACCAAGCATCTGTTGGAAAGCAGGACTCTCCCCCCACAGCAGAAGCTGATGCTGGATACCTGCCAGCTTCTCCTGCCCTCCCACACCAGGATTTTTTATAGCTGTCCCTGCAGCTACAGCAGTAGTAGCTTTAACTCAGAGAAGAGGAGAAGGACTCAGAGGTATCTCAGAGGGGTATTTCCCCCATTCCCATGTGCCAGTGGGAACTATGGGGCAAACTTCTTACAGCAACTTCAGTGTTAGTGATGAGATTCCTATAAATATATACTCCTACATATATTTCTCTTTTTCTTACCTCGCCAATAAAACACTTGTCCCCTGACTGGGAGAGCACCTTACTTGCATGGAGAAGAAGCTTTAGTAGACCAAGTTAAATGCAGGAGTGACCTAAAGGTTGAAGGTGGGGTTTTTAGGTTGCATGCATGAGCTTCTCCTCTGGTCCATGTGGTGCTTGAGATGTGTCTTGGGGGTTCTTGGTCCAAAGCAGGTTTTGGTACACAGAGTATGAAAGCAAATAACCAGAAACAGTATGAGCTCCCCTCTGAGAGAATGTGTGAGCCAAGGTGATCAAAGCCCTGCTCTGAACCCGAACCTTCAGCTGCTGTTAACACCACGAGGCTGGTACCTCTCAGCTTGGGCCCTCCAGGAGCAGTCATACCTATTCCCTCTTCATTACAGCAAGAGGAAGGGTTCTTATGGTGAAGGCACCAGCCTGGGCCTATTCAACCCAGTGCTTGAATAAAGACCTTATCTGTGCAACATACCTGAAGGTAACCACTCACCAGTTTGGCCAGTGTGATCCCTCTCCAGGCAACAGTGGGAGCTCAGGCACCTAGCTGACCTAAAACAATGCAGCAATAAACTTAAATGAAATGGTTAAATTTAGTTTTTTTTGCCTGTGAGCTGACTTTCATCCCACCGTGCCTTGTTCCAAGCCACAGTTGGATTATTGTATCTGCAAGAAGCCCTGTTATTCTGAGTACAGCCCTTCAAAAACCTCTGCTAACCGAAGGCATCTCACCAACGCCTTGGTGGCCTCTCCCGTTCTCGTGCTTTCCATGGGTTCCTGACTCCTGTTTGTTTTGGAAAAACCCACATTTCTCAGGTATCCCAGACCTGTTCCAAAGCCCTCTGTCCGACTTGGATCCCAGCCCATGGGATAGGACACCTAAGCTGGCACTGCTTGACTTTTACCAAATACCTTGGCCTCAGAGGACTCAAAGCATCAATATTTGACGCAATATGGGGGGACAGCCTCAATTCACGCTCATGCTCCATGAGTGTTCCAAGAGCTTTCCTAAGCCTTTGGGTGTCATCAGTAACGTCAACAAAAGGTCAGCACATTTTGTGGACAGAGTTCTGACCTCCTGGACCACTCACCATTTCCCAACGCTCCTGTACTGTGGCAACAGTGGTACATTAACTTGATAAGCCTGTGCAGGTTTGGCCTGAAGATCTTCTCAGCTGTCTATCTTCTGCCATTCCTTTTCTTGCTAGACTTGGGAAGAAAATGAGTTTTCAGAGATTTCTATTGTTGTTGTAAAATGTAATTTGCTCCGATGCAGAGCAAGCCAGGCAGAGCGAGCTGTGACTCTTTTCCTTCCTTGCTGGCTGCCTGTCTGGCATCACTTTCCCTCATAAGCTGAGCCCTTAAGTGGAGACAGTGCATCCAAGGTAAGGATATTACCTCAAACCTCCTCTCTATAAATAGGCCTGGCTGCCGCCCCGAGGTTGCTTGTTCTGCTGTCAGAATATGGCTAAATGGCCACTTACAAATTCCAACATGTGCTTGATGTGGAGATTACAGCTGCTATCCAAAACAAAGGAGCTTTCTCTCTCACAACGTGCTGCTCCCTTTATGAGGCAGTTTGGAAAACTCAGTGTCTCCTGAGAGGGTTTAATCCATGCCCTGGTGCTTCTTTTGGGTGAGGACAACACAGCTTCCTCCAGACAGGACCTTCCAGTGTCTGTCAGAATATGTTTGGTGTCCTGAAAATCACAGGGGAGGAAAGGTCTGATCCCTGGGGATTCACCTATGGAGCAAAATGCAAAGATGCAGGGTTATGTCAGCACAGCATAGAACTGCAGAGTGCAGGGATGCCAACCTGGACCCCAAAATAGGCTCAGTGTGCAAGTGTGGCATTGCCTCCATATCCTCCAGGACTCAAAGGAAAGCTGCTTTGGTTTGGGCTCAGGACCATGCTAATGTGTCAGTGGCGGTAGCGGGAGTGTCTGAGAGCTGTGGTTGGCTGAAGGTGGCTAATAGATGTTGGTTGGTACAAAAAGGTGAGGTTTTGCAAAGAAAATTATTGGTTCAATGCCCCTGCACAGCTGGGTTGTCTCTCAGGAGTTTTAAGAGAGCCAAAGAAAACTCTGTTTTTCTTGTACTTTGTTCTTACACTATTTTTTCCTGCTTGAGGCATTTTGCAAAGGAAGTGGGAATGGTTGTACTCGCTTGATGGATGTGGGAACTGGGAGATCAGGTGAAGGGGTGTTTCCTCATATCCCTCAGCAAGCCCAGGCAGGATTTGGAGCAGACTGCTCCACCACATATTGTCTGATAGAGGAGAGTTTCCCTCACACCGAGGCATCACAGCAAAGCCTAAGCATGACACAGCAGCAGCTCCTAAACACTTGAAAGCCTTTTCCGTGCTGGTGTGGTGGGGCTGAAGCAAGCCTAGTGCAGAAATAACTTCTCTTTGAGTTCTGGCAATGGAATTTGGGCCTGATTTATTCACGTATGCTTAGCTGGCATCTCCAGCTGCTGCTGTGACTCTACCAAAAAATACAATTAACTCTCTCCATGGCAGCCACAAGGCAGATGGCCATCACAGGCCTGGCAACAGCAAGCCAGATGGCACGGTGAGGGTAGTGGCTGAGGGGTGGCTGAGCTTCCCCACCTACCAGCTTTGCTGCAGGAGATGGGAATATTCTGTGGGTGGCCAGTATTTATATTTGCTTGTAAATTACAGCCTGCAAAATGCTAAATGAGTCTGGCTGCAGCCTCAGAGCACAGCCTGGCTCCTGTGACCACAGGTTTGAGTCGTGCAAGCGGAGCCATGCTCACCTCCCAGTACAAAAGAGCCCTTTATGTGTTTTCTCCTGCTCCTGAGGCGTGCCCTCCTCGGCTACTCTGCTGTCCCATGCCTCAGCCCTCAGCCTCACTGCCTCCAGCCGTGCCAGTGCTGGTGACTCAGCTGGACTCAGCTCCCTGGAGCTCTTAGCTATCAATCATGACACCTACCACTCTTCTGCCATCTGCTCTCCTCCTTTCCTGGCATCTCCAGAGCTTTGCTCCTCACCCACGTGCCATTTGTTTCCATGTCCCATGGAAAGCATCACCTGGGCAATGCTTCCTCGCCCTCACCACCAAAGGTCATTGCTCTGGTAGAAGGAAGATGTTGCTCCTGCTGATGGGAATGTTGATGTCTGCCTGTGTTTCAGCCTTCACTGGCAGGTCAGTGCCAGCAGCAGTCAACACCTCTCTCCACCTGCGGCATCCTAAGGGAAGGTGCATGGCCTGAGTCACTAAACAAGGATTGCCATGATTTTAGGAAAGGAGGACTCATCGTTCAGGCTCTGCGGATATTGCCTTCAGCACTCAGCTTGGCATGCTCCCATGTCCTCGATTCCCCCACTTGCTGTGGCTGTATCAGTCCCTCAACTTCACCACATTACATGAGAGGGAAACCTCAGCTCATGTCTGCGACCGTAGGCTCGGTTTCCTCCCCACTGCACTCGTTACCCAGCCATGGTGACAAGCAGCTTCAATTTACTGGCTCCGAGGGAGTTTTGTTCTGAGTGTTTTATGCAAGCCAGAGCGTGGCTGCAGCCAGGGGCAGGGCTCTGGTCCTGGGGCCGTGGCATCTCCTGCCTCCGCAGCACAGCTGGAGGTGTGGGAAGGCTGCGCAGGGCAAGCCTTCAGTGTGAATAAACATTCAAAGGGATGTACTTTGCCATTTGTCTCACACCGATGCAGTTCTCAATAGCTGATGATTTTTGATGGAGATGTGTGTGCACTAATGGGAGATTGCCAGGCTAGAAGTAATTAAGAAAAAAAAAAAAAAAATTGTTCCTTTCAGCATGTTATAATCATTCTGAATTATTAAACAGGACAGAATTTTTAAAGTCTAATTCACTTTTCCATTATTTATGCTGTCTGCGTCAGTTTTATTCTGTCTTTTGAGAGTTATGAATTCACCAGAAAGTTTCACTTTCAGGTTGTGATGCTGTCGGTGTTGGAGGCTGCCAAGACTCCAAATACTGCTCGTTTAAAAAGGCCGGATGAGGGCTGCATGTTTTCCCATTTCCATAAACAACATTTAAACTTCAGGCCGTTTTTAGCACTGCACCTACCAGCGGAGGAATTTTTCCAGTTGCACCAAGAGGCCACTGAGGATCAGAGGAAAAAAAGTCAGCACATCAAAGGTGCAGGGCAGGGAGCAGCACATGAGCAGATCTGTCCTGCAGTAGGTATGTGATCAAACAGATAAGCGTCCCTGCCTGCAACCCGGTGCTGTCGTCCAGCCCCTGCTAATACATCCCAGCTCTAGCTGCGGCCTCTGCTCCTTAAATGCTCTGAAACAAAAGGGTTTTAAACCATAATTTACTGTTTCTTTTTTTTTTTTTTTTTGACATATTTCTAAATCGCTTCAATATGGTCTCGAACCACTAAACTGAAGTGTTTGACTTGCTTCCAAATCGAAGCGTTCATTAAAAAAAAAAAAAAAAAAAAAAAGGAAAAAGGAAAGGG
>JAWWEU010000081.1:4436762-4447970 GCA_035583155.1 Acropternis orthonyx | reverse complement strand
AGCATATACTAAACTTTTTGTTTAAGGTAGTAGTTAAAAAAAAAAAAAAAAAAAAGAAAAAGGAAAGGGGAGAGCAGGGGTGGGATGGGGTGGGGTGGGGAGAAAAAAATTCAAGGAAAAGAGAAGCGCTCTGGCAGTTTAAATCACTCAGCCCTGCACAGTGATTTAAAACCGGTGGAGCACTTCAGGTTTTCATAAGCACTTAGCGTTGGAAGCGGTCCGAGCCCAGAACACATGCGTTTGCGGAATCATTTACCATTATTAGCGAGTTTGAATGGTGCTTGAGCTCTCCCTCTGCCCCGATAAGCACTCCGACTGCCTGCGATCAGTAGGGTGGTTTCAAACTTGTGCAGAGCTGAGGGTGATTATTTTCTAGCGTGCCATCGCCTGTCCCTATCTCCAAAGATCTGAGATCTTCCAAATTCATTAATTCCTTCAGCTCATCTGAATGGAAATTACTAACTAGACGTAGTTCCCTCAGTGCAGTTTTACAGCATGTGTCACAGAGAATAATAAATGTTTGCAGCCAGGGCAGATGGAGCAGTAACGTGCATGCCACAGAGCACTCCTGGGCTGGGTCAGACCTGTTATTCAGATACGTGGTTGTGGAGCCTCTGTGCTCCAGCCTCTGACTGGGAAATGCTGGTTTTAGATGCCCCGATGCTTCCTGGAGCTAGAAAGGGCAGAAGGATAGTGCTTGATATTCTCATGTGTTTTATAATATTGTATTGTGTTGCATTGCTGGACAATACTTGGATAACCCAAGTCCAGGGTCTTGCACAAGCATGTAGGAAGCTGAGAAGGTTGTCAGACAAAGCTTTCAAAGAGCTGATCCTTCAGGTTTACTGGCTGACCTAAGGAAGGTTTTTTTTAAAAAAAAAAAAGTAAGAATTCAGGTTGACTAAAGATGGAAATGTTTTGCTTTTCTGAGCTAAGGAAAAATCTGGAAGAAACAGTCCTGTTTCTGCTTTTTCGCTTGTAAGTTTTTTGGTTGTTAACTGCTTACAAATTTTGTAAGAAATTTCTGTTGCAGCAAGAAAAATGGAATTGCTTTGACTTGAAATCATCATTTCCCCCAGGTCTTTGGGTGAGGTGGCAAAAACAACAAAAAATGTGACACTAAATTCCCAGTTTTCCATGGAAAACTTTGACCAGCGAAACACCCACATGGTCCAGTATAAAAACGACAAGAAATATCCAAATTTGTGATGCTGCTGTGCAGCCCTGAGGGACAGGGCTTTACAGAAGCCCAGAGCTCTGCCGCTGCCTGCAGGGGAGACGCTGGGAGTTTGAACTTTCGAGAGGGTCCCTAGATTCCTCCATGTGGAAAATCAGAACAATCTGCTGGCAAAGAGGTCAAATCGGAGGCATAAGAAAGATAATCCCACCCCTACCTCCTCCCAGATGTGCACCCAATGGTCTCCAGTGCCCTGGCCCACTCCAGAGCTCCCCTGGCCCAACTCAAGACAGCAGGAGCAGGTTTGTCTCTAAAAAGAACAAAAGACAGCGAGTTTTCCCTGGCAGACAAATGATGGGAGCGCCGATGCTCTCCCTGTCTCTGGTACCACCAAGCCCCACACTCTGCTATCTAAGCAGGGCATCAAGTGCTGTGAGGGTCCTACCACCAGGTTTGAGTCCCCCCAGCTCTTAGTCAGGTGTTGTTTCATGTTGGTTCCACCTTTGCTGATTAGTTTGCAAAGGAAGGGTCAGGGGAGGACCAGCGGCTTGGGTGTCCCCATTCCATGGGGGGCTGCAGTCCCAGCTGATCCCCCAGACCTTGGCCTTGTGTGCCCAGCCCACGGCTTCACAGAAACAGGTGCCTCCAGAGGATGGTTCACATGACCTAGACCTCTGTTTTCAGGTGATTATTGTCTCTGTTGACTGTAAAAATCCAGCTACCTGATTGCAATCTTTCATTCAAAAATACTTGCATGGAAAACTTTTGTGAGCTCTTTTCCCTTTTTTTTTTTTTTTAATGGAAAAATTCAGAAAATATTTTTGAGAGAACTGTCCAAGGAAAACCTCAAAACCATTGATTTTACACATCCAAGACTTCAATGTCCTATAGAAATGCATTGCAGAAGGTTGTTCCCACTCGATATCTTTATGAAAAAGAAAAAAAATTTAGGCCAGACCTAGCAGGCACTTCTTGAAAGGAGAAAGCAATATATTTACACATTGCCCTGATATTCCATAAAACACTGAGAAGATGGATCTTTTGGAAATACAAAAAGGAGTTTGAAGGATCAAGACAGAGCTGTGATAAAGGGTGACAATCTTTGGGTAGCTGTGGTGGCGTCTTTAACTACAGGAATGCAGGACAGAGTGAGATCTGAGGATGTGATTCCTGCGCTGACCACTGGCTGCCTGGATGATGCTTTTCTACCTATTTTACAGCTCTGGGCCCCAATTTTCCCTTCTTCAAATTGGTCTTCAGCCCTTTTCTGCAGACACCTTTGAGCTGTGCTTACACTCTGCTCTAAGGTCTGAGAAGTTTGGGGGGTTGTGGTTTTTTATCCCCTAGATGCCTGGGTCTCCTTTGTCACATTCTACAGTCCTAGTGGAGGGGGAAAATACACCTGAATTTGCCCTGGTTTGGAAGGGGAAAGTCATTCTCATTATTAAGCTGTTATTTTTATGAAGCTGTAACTTACAGGCTCTCAATACTTATGTTATAGTCATCGAAAACCAGGATGAGATCTCATAAACCATTCTTTATAGTAACCAGATGTCATCAAGGCTGCAAGGTACCTGACAGTGCCTATTACAGGGAAACACCTGCATGAACCTTAACCACCTCTGTGCCAGCCCTGCCAGCAGTGTGACCTCTCCTGCAAAACCTGCGTAGTTATCTGGGGGACACTGTCACACTCCCCCTCCCCAGACCCACTAACAGAAACTGTCCTGTCAAAGGGATGTGCCACCATACCCTAGCTCCTTCTCTTTTATTTTTAATCCCTTCATTGGGCATAATGTGAGTAGCTAAAATAACTACTCCAGCCTTCCTCGACTCAGTAGAAAACTTGGTTGACTTTTTCTTGGCTTCCTCTATTTCTGCCTTCCCTTGGGAGATGCCACTGGGAGGGCTCTTTGGCAAGTCTCCAGATCTCTGTGGACAGGGCTCACATTCCCTGCACGACCCTCCATTCTGGCGGAAGATGTCAAGTCCCACCAGCCTTCCCTATGACACCAAGTGTAGCCCCTCTTGGTGGCTACTTTCCTCCCATTCTGGGACTGTTGGCTCACCTCCTTGTACCTCTGAGAGCCAAAATGAGCTTGTTGTGAGGATTAGGTGAGTGCTAACTCATGTCATCTTGCCCAGCAAGCAGTCCCTGGGACACATTGGCTGGCTGATGGCAGGAGGATGCTCAGAGAGGGTGTTGGGCAGAGGATATCTAACAAAAAGCATAACCCATCGAGGCACATCAAGTCCACTGACAGCATGTACATGACTAATAATTCCTAACAGCAACAGATTCACAGCACCTGGTGAGGCAGGGAGGTGCTGTTACTGAAAGGCTTATTGCAGCTCTCCTAAAAATCAGAGGGGGATTGGTTTTGCTGTCTGAGCCAGTAATTAAGCAGAACTGGTGGGGGAAAACCAGATTAAAACCCTATAGGGAAAGACATACCATTGGTTTTGCCAAGGGAAAGGCTGCCGTTTCAAACCTGTGTATCCCAGCTTCCTTATAAAATCCTGCAGCAGTCAAACACTTGATTAAAATAATACTGTTCAAAATCACCCTTTCAAGAGAGACAGCAACTTCTGATAAACAACTGCATTTTATTTGATGTTATTTATCTTTGCCCAAAAAGGGCTTTTTTTAACCAATATCCCTCAACCACAGAATTAAACTCCATGGCTTCTGAGCAAGGGGAAAGCACTGGGGCTACTGCAATGCCCCTCTTCCCTGACAACCTGATGCGGCCTTCACTGATGTGCCACTGTCCTGCATCACACAATTCCCCTTGAAAAACAGAAAAAGAAAATGCCCTTACTCATGGGTTCTGTCCTCAGAAATCCACGCCACACTCCAGTTTCCCAGCGGATGAGTCACGCGCTGACATCGCCAACATCCTGCCTCTCACTGCTGAGCCCAGGGCAGGACGGAGGAAGGGCAGAGTGTGCAGAGAGCTTCCAAAGAAAAGGCAAACATGTCTTGGCACTGAAGTTGTCAATGCCACCACTGCATGGTCGTGCTATGCACCCTTACCTCAGTGTGCTGGTGATAGCTGGGGATGTGGAGATACCTTGCTGACCACTGTGGAGGAGAAAGTGCAGCCCACCCTTCCACTACCACCTTCATGGTGGGATTGCTCCTCTAAATAATAAACATGAACAAGCAGGGTTTTTTGCCCTAAAGCAACACATATTCCATAGCAATAAAAAGAGACACCCAATGGCTTGGGAGATTCCCATAACAATTAGATATCTCTACTTTCTTCAGAGTTTTTAAATTGTGTGTCTACTTTCATTATTTGGTTAGAGATACACACTACTGATTTCTTCTGTCTAAATGCTCAAGAGTGAGTTTATAGCCTCAGTTTTTTGATGCCTGGCTAATATCGAGGCTACCCAGGGAAGTGGTAGAGTCACCATCCCTGGTGGGATTGAAAGGATGTTTAGATGTGACACTTGAGGATGTGGTTTAGTGGTGGCCTTGCGTTAATGGTTGGATTTGATGCTCCTAGAGGGTTTTTCCAACCTGAATGATTTTATGATTCTCTCTGTCCCCTAAAGATCATGGGGATGTTTTGAAAGGTACTTTGGTGGCCTTAAGTTGAAATAACTTCAAGGTTGCCTCTCCATGATCTGCCTTTCTAACCTCTACCTCCCCATGCCTCAACTCTCCATCCTCAGCCCCACAACAGAACTTCCTTTACCCACACCATTTCCAACAGGGGCACATCCAGCTGCCCCTCAGAAGTGCTCTCTAATATCTTCAATCCACCACAGAAGGATGACTTTGCATCTGTCCACCAGCATCTCCACTTCTATTTTAAACTGAGCTTCCAGACACTTCCTGAAAATAGTTGATGGTTCATGTCCCTTCCTGAGCAATCAAGTGCTGTGAGTTATCTGCATTGGAAAGTGCAGATATCCAGAAACAAGGAAAGTGGAAAGTGTTGATTTCCACGCTATTTCAGTGTGATATCAAAGCATGATGGAAAAATAAATGCTTTGGTGTTGCAAATGCTTTTATGCTTAGGGCTGGTAGCTATAAATAGAAACACCCAAAATTATTCTTAGAAATTGAGTCATTAGTTCTTAATATTTCTAGTAAGTCAGTGGGAGTTGTGCTACTTAGGACAGAGGCAAAAAGTGGGTAAACCCACACACACACACACAAAAATATAAAATCAGCTTCTAAAAATCATTACTGGCTTTTAGTCTTGAGCAATGTTTTCTTTAACAAGAAGATTTCCTTGACAGTGAGATAACTTACCCAAATCAGCTGTGCACAGCCCTTTTTTAGCTATAAAGGCACAAACTCCAGGGCCTCCCTTGCAGTCCTTGGCTGCTTCCCTGCTGCACTTACTGTGGGGCTTTTGGGGTTTTATTTTTTCCCCCTGTTGGGTTTCTGTCCCCAGGGGCAGCTCAACCTTTCTGAAAGCACCTGACAGGGTGAGATGATGGAGTGGTGGAGGACAGGGTGGTCTGTGAAGCCTTGTTGCCAAGATTAAGGAGCTGGTGTGGGTCCAAGTGTATTGCAAAGGGAAGTTTAGTGGCACCTCATTGTGCAGCATTTAGACTTGTGTGGGAACAAGAGTGGCTGTCCCAGTGTTTTATTAAGACAAGGTTTTCTCCATACAAAGGATGGTCGAGCACTGGAACAGGCTCCCCAGAGAAGCGGTCACGGCACCAAACCATGCTCAGGAACTGTTTGGAAAATGCTTCCAGGCCCATGGTGGGATTCTTGTGAGTGTTTTGTGCAGGGCCAGGAGCTGGCCTCGATGACCCTTTTGGGTCCTTTCCAACTCAGAATATTCTATGAATAGCAGCATTTTCTGACGTCCATCGGTGTGTGTCAGCACAACTGCAGAGCCCAGGGGTGACTTTTACCTTGTTTTGTGCCTTTTTCTTCCTTGGCTGCAGCCAGACATGTTCAAATCGTGTCTCCTCCATGCTGAGAGGGAAACAGGAATTTCCCTGCCACTCTTGCAGTGCTGACTCCTGCATCTGGTGTGCAAAAGTCACTCCATTCACACAGGCAGGAAGAGGATGAGCAACAGAGCCCCAGAAGTTCTTCCTCTCACAGATTTATGGTCCTTTCCCTGCATGAGGGCTAAGTTCTTTCCCTGAGCAAAATTCCTAAATCAATGGCATGATTAATAGCTGAGTAACATTTTTCCCACCAAGTCTGGAAGTTCTTTTCACACATTATTAGCCAAAAGAGCCAGAGAAGACATACAGTTTTTTTTAATTATATATTATTGTTGTTAATTGTATAAAATAATCAGTTCTATGAGTCAGATGAATAAAATGACCTTCATGGGTGTTCAGTCATACAAAGAGAAGCAAAATATAAAACAAAAGGTCTGAGATACTCTGTAAATCAGACGCTTTAATTCACAGCATGCCAAAATATGTGACTAATGACCATCTCAAATTGCATAAAGACCTGAACTAGTAGAGGTCATCTTAATTTCCTGCACCTTAACTAGTGCATCTCTGATAAGCAGTGTGCGTGTATTAGAAGATGGGAATAAGCCAAAACAGAACATTCCTCGTCTGAGAACACACAGGATGGGGGGGCAAAGGGGGGAAATCTCTCAGAAATTAGTATGTCTGTAGTGAGTTTCCCTGTTCAGACAAGCATAACATTTCCAATTTTCCTCTAACATTTTTCCATGGGTTAGGGTTTCTCCTAAAAAAAAAAAAAAAACAAACCACCAAACCCCCCAGAAATAACCCCTAATCTATTCAGAATATGAGGCTGGTCGATTGGATTTTGGAAAGTCTGATGCTACATGAATTCCAGGTTCATTTATAAGCGACACCACGTTGTGTTAGAGGATGCAGGGTACAGGGATAAGACAGGCTGTCTCTGCCTTACCAGGAGAAAATACGTGGCTGCATCTTAAGTCTTTGCATAGCCCAAACACAGATTATCACCACACAAGAAGAGCAGGAGGTGAAAATTGTGGTGGATGCATTTTGGTGGATTTCAAAGCAGTGCACAGGTGAAAGTTGGACCTTTTGTTGGAAATGTCCAGGTGTAGTTGGAGTATTGACAGCCACAGGTTCCAGTTGGAAATGGTGACTCAACTTTCAGATGAACCAGACTTGCTCCTCCTTGCAATTCCTGACCACTCCAAGAACTTCATGGGACTCCCTTGGCCAAGAAGAGATGATTTCCTGTTGGCAAGACAGGATATTTTTCCCTTTGAACTTGAGGAACAGAGGAATTAATCCTTCGATGGAGATCCATCTAGCCTTAGCTTTATGTCCTCACCTTCCCCATGCCAGTGGGTGTCTAACGTGGGAAGGAAATGACCTCAAGTTGCACCAGGGGAGGTTTAGATGGGATATTAGGAAAAAACCTCTTCACTGAAAGGATTGTCAGCTATCAGAATGGGCTGCTCAGAGCAGTGGTGGAGTCACTATCCCTGAAGGTGCATAAAAAACATGTAGCTGTGGTGCTGAGGGACACGGTTTAGGGGTGGACTTGGCAGTGCTAGTTTAATGTTTAAACTTGACAATCTTCAAGGTCTTTTCCAACCTAAATTGGTCTATGATTCCATGAATCTGTATTTTCGGAGGTTTGTCCTTCCACTAGTGTCCAAGGCCGACATGCAGGCTGGAGTGTTTGCATGGTATCACTCCCAGACCATTTCTCAGCTGGACACCAGGACCAAGTAGGGGAATATCTTACACTGAAGACACTCAGCTGCCAAGTCCAGGCTTGACCAAGAATAGTGAGATTTTGGCTGAGTCTTCCTTGCAGAGACAAGGCCTTGCTCACAGCCTGAGAGAGCTAAGGGTGAGTCCTCTTGACGGATGGCAACGTGACAAACCACCAGGTGCTCATGGATACACCAAATCAGAGAGTTCACGTTGAACACAGATCTGTGATGAGGTTAAACCTGACACAGAACCAAGAGGTCTGCTCTTGCAGAGATGCAAAGTCTGGGTTTATTATTTATGCTGTTAAGATGCCCTCCAGCACACCAGAACACCTGAATTTGCTCCGGTGCATAAAATCCCCCATTCACCTCATCACGCTTTACAACCCACCATCTCTGCAGACCACCTGGGGCCCTGCCACGGTCAGGGCTTGAGAGCACGGGGCATCAGGCCAGGTTCAGCTTGTGGAGGAGAGAGTCCTGGTTTCCCTTGATGAAATCTCCTGCGACTGCAAAGGGAGACTGGGGAGACTTGCTCAGATGGGCAATTTAGGTGTCTGCTCTTGTCGAATGAGTCACACCTGAAATATTCAAAGGCATCCTACCTGCTGCAAACAAGCCGCCTTTCCCATGAAACCTCCTGCTTGCTATTCCAATACTGACACCACATCTGATTTTGCATGATAGAAATCAAGTCTGCACTTACTTTGGTGCAATGAGTGCTGTTTATCAAATCAGTTAATTTCTTTATGTGGAGTAAATTTCAAGGTGTTTATGGCAATTAAAGTTTTGTGTGGGAACACCACAGAAGCCCCAGGAATAACATCAAACTAAAAGAAATTTATCTTCTACCAAGACACAAATGATGATCAGAGAAACACACCAGGAGAGAAGATGAATACACCCAGCAGCTGGAGATAACTGCACATAATATCCCGGGTAGTATTTCAGCTCTAGAAATTTAAGCCAGCATTTGGATTTTTGTGCAGAAAACAGCTTAATAAATTGCTTAGTTCATTTCTTGGCAGTTTTTCCAGATGAATAGTTTTGTAATCCACTCTCACAAGTCTGCCTGTGGAGGTGAAAGGAGTCCTGTTGAAAGGGTAGACAAGTATGGAGGAGAAAAGGCAATGACCAGAAACTGTAACTTCACAGCACAAGGGTAGAGGAAACATGATAAGCAGAGGATTGCATCCATCCCTGATTACACAGTCACCACTGGGGGAAGGTGAGGAAGAGGAGCTAAGGCCGAATGCATCTTGGCCCTGAAGCATCCCAATGGATGTTACTGACCATTGCAATCCCCTCCCTGGTCTCCCTGTCTTTTTTGCTCCTCCTAGGAACTGAACTGGATTTAAGGATGTGCAGAAAACCAGCAGCACTGCTCAGCATCCTACAAGTCTGGCTGTGAAGACTGAATTTTCCTGTTGTGATATTGCTCATGCTGTAACCACAAGGTTTAGTTTAGCTGATTGGACGTGGGAGCATGATCTACTGTGCTCAATGGTCTCCTGAATTCTGATTAGCAAAGCATGGCACTAGAGCTGGGCAACATTTACTGAATCAAGTGGGTTTAGATGTTTAAAAATGGCCTTTCCCCTAAATTAAAGACTCACAGCAGCATCTTATTTTGACCTTTTTTTTTCTTTTTCAGCAAAACATAGCCCAAACAACAACAAAAATACATCCAGTTTTCATTCACCCTCCTCTCTTTTTTTTGCAAACAACAAGAAAGGAGTTTTCTGTGTGTGAAAAACTAAATGGATTGATGTTTGCACTGATACAGCTGAAAAATGTCACATTAACAAATAGCTCTTGTCTAAAAATTGTTGAATGAAAAGATTTACTATTCTGTTCATGAAAAGATCTCTATGTGGATAAATAATTCTATGTAACTGCTCCTAACTGCTGACTGCCTTTACAATACAACCGGCTCCCCGCAGCAGGGAAGGGCACAACCTATGAATGGATCTTGTCCTGCCTTGGGCAACTCAGATGAGGGATAGCTTAGGATGTAAGAGATTTGCTCATGGGGATCTCCAGGCACGTCTTCTCTGGGTGGTCTCCTCTGAGTGTTTTGAAGCAGGCTTTGCTCTCAGGAAGGCTGCCATCATTTTACTTACCCTCAAAATGTCACTGCTATGCTCTTCTGTCCTGGGACTGTGGTTACCATGCCCCGGGGCTGCAAAGACCTGAACTCCCTCCTGGTCTCCTCCAAGCACCTCTCCAAGTCATGCCTTTTATTTGTCTGTTTCTTTTCCTGAAAGAATAGCCCCAAAACAAGCCAGGCAAGGAGAAAATACCAAGATGGTTTTTCTGCTCCTGTTAGACAGAATTATTTGAGCCTGTTGCAAAGGGAACTAACCTGTGAAGCTGGGGAAATTCCATGGGAGTTCTGCAGTGGGGTGACCTATACTCCGTTTGGAGGAAGGCAGCTGCATCCAGCAAACCAAAGTGGGAACAGAAACATTCTTTTTCCCAGTTCCTCTCTCTCCCTCCTGGCCTGTAGGAAATTTCTCAGTTTTCAGGTTCAGGGTTGATTGGAGAAGCTGATGGAAAAGAGCTATTAAACACAGAAAATTCACATCCAGCTCAGGAAGTCCCTGAGCTGCAAAAGGCTGAGGGTGGGGAAGATCCTGGTGGCAGCATCACTTCATGCCCCAATTCTTACATTCCTCCCGTGGCATCTGTGCTTGGCTGCTGCTGGGTTCTAGGTCAGCTGGACCCTTTTCTGGCCCAATTCAGCTGCTTTCTCATACTCACTACTGCTTCTGCTTTGAGGCACCTCCAGGAGCTGAGCTCCTGCAGGGTGGGTGGCAGGGACGGGGGTAGGTGGTGTTCACCACCAGACCCAAAACATCAGTTATTCACCTTTGTTTACATCAAGTTCTTCAAACTAAGACTGGTGTTTGTGCACAGCAATTTGCACAGGATGGAAGCCATAATTTTTGCTTTGGAGTGGGGATTGGAGACTTTTATATTTTTATACTTTTATGAACCCAAGTGGCTACAGGGTCAAGCCCCTACTTGTGTATCTGTGAATATATATATATGAGTATGCATTTGTTTGTGTGTGTGACATAAAACAGCTCAAAACTGACTTCTCCCAAGCTCATTTACTGAACATTTTTAAGCAGTAAATGAGCTAGGGAAAAACTGGGAGAATTGGTGAATAGGTTAAAAAAGAATAATTGGAATTTTTTTTTCCTGTGCAGTTCCAGAAGTGAAGCACAGTTAAAAGCACAGAACAAAAACCACAAAAAGACCAAGAGCAACAATACAGTGTTTTCCTTCCTGTATGTTTGTTACAGTTCTTGCTGGCAAGGCAAAAAAAAAAAAAAAAAAAAAGCCAAAGTAAAA
>JAWWEU010000081.1:4382916-4432238 GCA_035583155.1 Acropternis orthonyx | reverse complement strand
CCTGACGTTGGCTTACCTTCCGTTCCCTTCCCTTCCCTTCCCTTCCCTTCCCTTCCCTTCCCTTCCCTTCCCTTCCCTTCCCTTCCCTATGCCAGATTATGATTTTAGTTTTATTGGCAGAAGCTTGGAAGAAATCCACTAGAATAATTTGGGTTTGCCATGGTGTGAGTGGGATCACAGTCCCCTGCTTTGCTGCCTGCACCCTTGCTCTGGTTCTTGGGTGCAAGTTTGGCTTTCTGGATGGGAATGCAGCAGGTTATTGCCAGCCAGGAAACCAGCTCATTTGCCATCAGTAGCAACCGGCTGCCAACACTGCGACTTGGCTTGTAGCTAATTTGTGAATTTATGGTTTTTTCCTCAGTGGTAAAGAGAGCTCTGATTACTCAGTGTGTGATTTTGGGGTGTTCCAGGCACAGACATCACTGTGTATTCATTTCTCAGTCTGATTTCTACTTGGGACCAAGCACAAGTGAGTTTGGTCTTCTCTTTTCCCTTGGCCAGAAGATCCAGGCAGGAGGAATTTACAAAGCAGGGTGCTGAAACCATCTTCTTGCCAGCAGGCATGGGCTGGCTTCTCCAGCCAGGCATTGGATATGTTGAAATGTTCAAACAAGACTCATCCCCAAGTGCTGGAGAGACACAGGGGAGCTGACACCCATTTTGAGTCAAACCCATGGCTCTGCCCCAGCACAAAGTGGAAAGAAAATGTTTGTAAACCGATTAAGCCCAGGGCTGAAGTTGGTTGGTGTGACCATGGGGTCCATTTGGAGATCCTTCCAGGATCACGGTGTCGAGGCTGAAAGGCCAGAAGAAGGAGGGGCAGTTGAGGTAGGTTGGGTACAAAGACTGAGGGGACCTCATCTCACATTCCTGCTCCTCAGGGAGTTCGTAAATCGCCTCAGCTCCCAGCACCTCAACCAGGGACACCTGCAGAAAGAAGGCTACAGGGTTCAGTGTGAGGCCCTGGGGGTGTGGGACTTTTCTACTGGCAATACCTAAAAAACTCCTTGCAGAAAGATCCTTACTGACTGAATCCCTTGGCTAACACCTCGTCTCTCTCCAGGCCTCCTACAATCTCCTTTCCACCACTGACAGAGGAGCCTGAAGCTGCTTTTGGCTGTTGTTACCTTTTCATCCTTGTGTTTGGGGGTGCCAAGCAGAAGCCCTGGGTGGAGGGAGCTTCCACTTTGTGGGAACTTTGCAGTCATCCCATCTCTTCTCACCACCCAGCCAGACTTGCAGCAGGCACAACTGTCTCCATCTTAATCCCTTTCCTTTCAGGTGGGTTGGGAGCAGAAAGGAGGAAAACAGGCCTTGCCAAAAGAGGCAAAGGCTTTGGGAGGCTACAGAGGAAACAAGAGAAAAGGTAATGCTATTGCTTAGACGTGGTGGTGCTTATTGTCTTTAGAAACCATGGCAGAACTAAGAAAGTAATTATGCCTGTGCTATGAAGATGAATAAATTAGAAGATTGAGGCAGGGAATACACCCTGAAGCATGTTTCCTGAAGAAAAAAAAAAAAAAAAAAGTTAAAATCTCTGAGGAAATAGCTAATTTGGTGCCTTTTCAACACACTAAATGGGATGCTTCTAGTTTGGGCAGCATTTGCCTGTTTTACCATGAGTCACATCCCATCCAAGCCACACCAAATCCAGCAAATATTAGCAGCACAAAGTAGGAATGTGCCCTTTGATGGAGGACCTGAAATAAAACAGTTTTGCCCAACTTGATATGGATTGTTCATCTCTGAAACTGTTATGCAATTCTGAATGTTGCGTGCCTGTATATGTGGCTTATTATTAATTTATCCTTTGGGATTGCATCCTGCCAGGCCAAGTATATTTATAAAACAGTTATGTAGGTGTATGGAGATGATGTGTGCCAATGTCAAGTGAAAGTGTGTTGCAGAAGTGATTTAAATGACAAGGCTCCATGCTGATGATTTGGCCCCATGTCCTCATAGCAGAGGCTGTAGGACTCTCATCCACAGATTTCCATATGAAACCTATAACTTCTGGTGGAGGATTTCCATTCCTTCTTACAAGCTCCTCTGGGCCAAGCACACTGTAAATTAAATTGCTTTATTTACGGACTAGAACCAAAACCCCAGAGCCAAACGCCTTTTGCCTTCATTCATATTTGAGTTTGTGGCTTGGACCCATCTCCAGCTATATTGTAAAGTGTCTTTTACTTTTCTTTGTTAAGGTGTAGTCAGAGCCAGTGCAGGAGATGACATCCAACGTGTTGTGTTCCATGCTGCCATTCAACAGGTCCTTTGAGGTCCGTGTATCCATATGCAGAAACGGGATATTTGGAGGAGTAAGAGTGGGATACAGCACTGATGTCCTGTGTTTTCTAAAGCAGTATTGTACAAGATCTGTTGGGGGATCAGGCACAGGAAGGAGAAGGAAACCAAAGCCTGAGGTCTGAAGGAGGGAGGTCTGCCCTAAGCCCCATCAGGCAGTGGCAAGGTTGAAATGGGGACCCACCACCTCTCCTACCTGTACCCACAGCTCGTGGAGTTCATGACTAACAAGGCAGCATGAAACCTGGAGAACAAAGAAAAGATCTGCCCAAAGATACCAAACCCACTCATTTGCTGCTTTGCAAACTGAAGTGCAGCAGCATGTGGGTGTGAGGAGAGGACAGGGGTCCCACCTACTTTGGATCCAGCCATCTTCCTGCCTCAAACACACACACCAGCACTGGTGACCTGGATAGAGCGGACTGCACTCATCTCAGGGCAGGGTTTCAAACCGCCGTGATATTTTCACCTTTTCCATAGTCTTCTCTTGTGAAGCTGCTGGGAGTACCCAGGTCAGTCTGTTCACACATGGAAATAACCCCTGGCCAGCAGAAAGAGGAGCAAATAAGGTGAGATGTGACTTACAAACACTGTTGGGTCAAGCAGGGCACAGCTCGGCTTCCCCTGAATCTGATTTGGGCTGCAAGGCACCAGAGAACAGGCAGGAACCAGAAAACAAGGGAGTCTTGTGCTTTTTCTCCGTGAAAGTGCCTGGACACCAAAGGGCTGAGAGTCACACACCAGTGGGGGTTAGAAGATAGCAAAATGCATAAATCCTTAGGTTGGGAGAGACCTCAGCTCAGGGGTACTGATGGTCTTGCAAATAATAAACCATTCCTCCTTATCTTGCAGTATTTATGATGAAAATTGGGTGCAAGGTAGGTAAAGTGAGCTAATGGCTCCCAGAAAAGCCAGTACCATAACTAGGAGCTCATACCCCAAGGATTGTTCTCTAAAAGAAGGGTTCAGGTGGAGAAAGCATGGAAGACACCACTAATACACTGATTTTGGCCATAGCCTGATGAATGCTTCTACCCCGCAGATGCTCTGTTCCTAATGTGCCTCTGGGAAAGTACACATCATCCAAAAAGGATTCATTTTGCTTTGTCTGGGTCCAGGAATGAAGCTGAGCAGCTCAACTCCAATGGGGGGATTCTTGGGGTTTTCCTGTGCATAGTCAATAGTTGGACTCAATGATCCTTGGGGGTTCCTTCCAAATCAGGATATTCTATGAGTCTCTGATTCTATGACTGGTGGCTGATCTTTAAAAAAATAACAACCTTTTGCCCCTTTGTCTCATCGTTTTGCAGGTTTCCATGCAGGCTTCTCTGAGCAAAGAATCAGGCTGGTTTCACATTCCTGGCAGAAATGACAGAGAAAATTGAAGTCATTTTCTCCAGGATCTGTATCCTTCCAGTCAGAAGATGAATCCCTCTGAAACACACTGGGATGCAGGAACACAGATGCTTGGACTATCACACACCAGCTATATAGAAACATTTCCTTATTTCAATTGCTCTGGCTTTTGAGGCCACTGAACAGGGTTGTTTTTGAGGCACAGAGGGGCTTAGATCAAGAAGGAAGATTTAAGCTGGAGCAGGAATAATATTTGAGTGTGTCGAATCAGTTTGTGAAGGGCATATCACCCTGTGTCTCTGTATCCTCCCATTACACAGAAAATCCCAGTGGTTTGAAGAGTGAGGCTGGGTCTTTGAGGAAGAAAAGATGGGAAAACAGCATTAGATGGGATATTACCCGCTGACTGCTATTTCATTTCTCCAGAGAAATTTACGATGTGATCATTAAATCCTCAAGAGACAAACCTGAACAGTGTTTTCTTCCTTCTGGGCAAAAATCTTGGAACTCTTAAAAAGACATCATATTTCACAGCTCAGCAACCCAGCAGCATTTTAAAAACTGGAGAGAGAAGAAGAATTTTTAAACAAGCAGTCTTTCTTTTCTTTCTTTTCTTTCTTTCTTTTTCAGAATTCTTTTCAGGAAAAATAAATAAATTCTAACATCTGGTAATTAATAGCTTTTGAGCCAGAGAACAGTTGTCTACAGAGGCAGTTCAGGAGAGCAGAGTGTTTGCTTTGCCCCTTATCTCTGGAGATCACTGCTCACTCACAGCATTTCTGCTGCTGTGCTTTAGGAAGATGAACAGTAGGATCAGTATAGAAATTGCCCCAATACTCAGGTATTCTGACTCCAGCCAGGACCAGTACCACTTCACTGCTATATCAACCTTTGCTGCTCCATCTTGGTCACAGCAACTTATCACACTTGGATGGTTCCCCATCTTGGTGGCACCTAAACCTCTCAGTTAGCAACAGCATCTGTCTTAAGAGCTGATCCTGGTGTAGGGAAGGGGTTTTTTTGATGCTGTTTTATTGGGAAGAACTGCTGCAAAGGGATGAAGTGACTTGCAGAAGGCCACAGAGACAAAGTGGGTGTCTACCAACATGCTCAAAACCGTAACCACAAAACTTTCCGCTTTATGCTGATAATGCTGCTGAGGAATAGAAATAAGACACAAAACCCCAGTCTAATGTTCAGTCCAGATGTCACCCGCACCACTACATACATAAAAATGTCCAGATCAACCTAAATTTGTGGGCCTTTGAGAGCTGCAAAGCAAAACCTTTGAATTTCTGAAACGTGCAGATCCATTTTTATTTTCATTTCTGGCAACTGCAACTCCTTAATATAAGAAAGGTCTTTTGCTTACTCTTCCCAAACTAGTCCCATGTTCCTCCTCAGAAGACTGGGCCACTGTGAGAGGAGAACAAAGGATTGCTGGGACACCCAAAACTGATGCCCGCAGCACTCAGTTCTGCAAAATCTGGAAGCTTTGCCATTGGTGAGGAAAGACTTGCCTGAGAGCTGTCACACATCTTTAGATAACTGGGCTCCTTTCCTTGAATTTCTGTGGACTTTCTGTGTGATAGTCTGCAAATCTGTACATCCCTGTCACTTAAAGGTATTTAAGTGCTCAAATCCGCTTGAAATCCACACCTCACCTCCACGTTGCCCAACGATAGAACCATCCTTCAAATGCATGAGGACCCACACATGTGAGGATGGCAGAGCTTTAGGTACTGTGCAAGCAAAGGCAGTGGGTTTCATCCTTCAGCCCCTCATAGTTTTGAAGCAGAAAAAACCCCAAGTCCTAATGAGTTTAAAGCTTCCACCAAATTTCAAAGAGCCACAGGGCTTTGCAAAACTATTTGTGGCACCTGTACAGCCCAAAAGGTGCTTTTCCTCTGGCGTGGGTGAAGATTATGCAGAAGGTGAACACCCTATTCACAGAGCAGGGATGCCATACAGTGCCTGGACAAGATGTGGCTGGATGTAGCTGTTTACGTCTGACTTGCTGCCTTTGCAAATGGCTCTCCTGCTCTGGGATGGACCTGCTGCAAGCAGAGGGATGGGGCACCTCTGGGTTCCCACACTCGCTGCTGGCTGGCTCACCCTTGCAGCTCCAGGCTGTTCCTGCAAGATAACTTATCTTTGGTGACATTCTTGGATTTCTCTCTGTTGTGTGAAAAGTGGGCTGGCATCACATGCTGTGGAGACAAAGTTAAATTGCTGTGGTCTTTCAGGGCAAGGCAAAGTATGGAGGGATTGTGTTCAGTTTTGGGCCCCTCACTGCAAGAAAGGCATTGAGGTGCTGGGGTGTGTCCAGAGAAGGGAATGGAGCTGGGGAAGGGTCTGGAGCACAAGTCTGATGGGGAGCAGCTGAGGGAGCTGGGGGTGTTTAGCTTGGAGAAAAGTAGGCTCAGGGTGACCTTCTCGCTCTCTAAAACTCCCAGAGAGAAGGGTGGAGCCAAGTGGGGATCTGCAACAGAACAGGAGGAAATTGCCTCAAGTTGTGCCAGGGGAGGGATTTAGATTGGATATGAGGAAACATTTCTTCTCAGGAAGGGTGGTCAGGCTTTGGAACAGGGTGCCCAGGGAAATGGTGGAATCACCATTCCTGAAAATGTTAAAACAACTTGTAGATGTGGCCCTGAGGGACATGGCTTAGCAGTGGGCCTGGCAGAGCTGGGTTAATGGCTGCACTCAAAGACCTTAGAGGTCATTTGCAACTTAAATAATTCTATGATTCTATGATTTCTTCCCAGCTGGGACCAAGCCTGCTCAGGCTGTCTTCTCCCTTCTCCCTGAGCTGCTGGCTGCAGTGCAGTTCAGTTGGGAAGAAATTTATTCCAAGGAGGTGGGAGAGGCAAATTGGAATTAGTGTTGAATCCACCCAGGGACTGTGGCATGCAGACAACTTGCATTCCTCACAACGTTGTCCTCTGCAATTGGGCTGCCCAACAGAGCAACCAGAATGCCATATCTTGTCCTATTTAACCTCAAGACAGGAGACTGAAGTCCCACCCTGACACCACACCTCAGAAATTAAAGAGAATTGGAAAATAAAGAGCAAATGTGTTTTCTCAGCCTGCTCTGCTCATGCGGCACATGCTGTGACATCCCACAATTTTCAAGAAAAGACCCAAAAATGCAGCCAGGAAATTAATTTAATTTTTTTCCTGTGACCCTCTGTGCTCCGAAGGGCAGCTAACCTCAGGTCAACCTCCTGGTTAACACGAAAGAGCAGAAAAGAGTGTTCTTCACCCAGACCTTGGCACTGTCAAGTATTTTGAGTGCCTCGTGTTATTTCAGGAGGAAAACACTATTATCTCATTCTCCACATCATGCTCTGGTGACAACACACTAAATTTTAAGTAGTTGAAGTTCAAAGGAGACAGATTTAGGTGGCAGAGGGATTTGGAGACTCTGATCAGCCAAAATAAATGGTCAAACTCCCATGGACTTAATGCCAGAGTCCTCAGGGAAATCAGTGGGAATTTTCCCATAGGATTGCACTGCAGTAACTTAAATTAAGCAAGGGAAAGGTTTCTTAGTCAGACACTGAAAGAAAGAAGTCTCCTCTGAGCAATTAAAATATAGAATTCTACTTGAAAGTGATTAATATTTCTAATGTCTACTTATGGCCAAACCACGTATCCCCAGCCCTACCAAATATGAACTTAAATACACAACACTCTCTGGAGTTACTTCTCAGTTAATAATTTATGTATTCTGGCAACAGATCAATGCAACTAGAAACTAGTTTAGTAACTTACCTTCGGGGTTGTCTATCTATAAACACTGCAGATTCCTAAGTTAAACAGAACCCAATTGTTTTCCCGTGTAATAGAGGCCGGGGCCTGATTTATATAGTTAATTTAAATGGTAATCTGAAAGAGTTGGGAAAAAAGCAACCTGTATCATTAAGGGCTATGAAAGAGGGAGAAACTGTTTACTACTGGGTTCAGAAATATGTGATATAAATGAAGATAAAGTGCAAGTATCAAGACAAAAGTAATGAAATTATATGTATTGTCTGTGCTTATAAGGGAGTGTAAGGCCTGGCTGATTTTTCCAGAGTTTGTCCTGCACCCACAGAACTGCCTGATGATGGGATTTGTGTGCAAGTGTGCAACCCAAATTCTTGCCTTTTTAACACAGGGCTGAGTCCAGTGTTGGAAAGCAAGCAGGGCTCACCTTGCTGCAGCTAGACTGGGAGTTTAAGGGGCAAAGGGTGTCCAGGCTTGTCCTTTCTCCTCAGTCATGCCTGGAGAAGAGAGAGGACAGCAGGCTTTGTGGATGGCTCGTGCACCGAAACACAGCTCACGTTTGAAAGCGCCTTGCAGTGACTAATTAACAGGCATCTGTTACAACTTGTTGAGCCTTATCTTCATTTACATATGCGCTATTTTGGAATGAAGTTCTATTTAGGCTCCTAAGCGTTGCTCAAGAGTCACATTACAGGATTAGCCTTCCTGACAAAGGGGAGGGGGGTGCTTTGTGGTTAGCAGCACGGGGTAGGAGGCAGGAGGCTTGTCCCTGTCCTGGCTGCTGCCTCGTCACCTGCTCTGGAGCTGATCACTGGAGTCTTGCAGCTAAAGCTGCACAGAGAGAAAGGCTTCCTTAATGTCTGTAGAGCACTCAGAAATCCTCTTTAAAAGCTGCCATGTAAATATTGGTGTAATAGCTCTCAGATGCCACCGAACTGCTCTTCTGCAAATACCTGCTCCTGCAAACTGAGCTTCACCATGTTCCCCTGGCAGCCAACACACATTCTTAGGGGCAAAGCCTTAAAACAATCGTGGAATCATAGAATGGTCTGGGTTGGAAGGGACCTTAAAGATCATCCAGTTCTAACCCCCCTGCCATGGGCAGGGACACCTTCCACTAGACCAGGTTGCTCCAAGCCTCTTGCAACCTGGCCTGGAACACTTCCAGGGATGGAGCAGCCACAGCTTTTCAGGGTGACCTGTGCCAGGGCCTCACCATCTTCACAGTAGAGAATTTCTTCTTAATATCCAATCTAAACCTACTCCCTTTCAGTTTAAAGCCACTGCTCCTTGTCCTGTCACTCCATTGCCTTGTAAAAAGTTCCTCAAAGACTGACCTCCACTTAGTCAGGGCTTCACCTTGGCTAGAGTCAAGGCAACCAGAGCAGGAACCTCTGGATGTACAAACCACAGCCTATTGAAGCTAAAAGCCTCGAGACAGGATAATAAAAGATGCCCTCTTTGTGGATCAGAGTGGAGGATTACAGATGCTCGCCCACACTGTGTAATCTTATCTCCGGGTGTTGCTCATGTGAATTGTGAATTCTTCGGCTGCATGTGCCCATGGACTAAGGGGAACTTTCAGATCCTGTCAAATGGCTTTTCTGAACCCTTCTTTTTTTGTCTGTATCCAACAAAAATAGCAAAGGCTTCTCAGAGTAACATGTGTGAAATTTGGGGGATACTGAACCCCATGCTAAGCCTGTCTTCGTGGGAAGTTGCACGGCATAAATGCAAGTGAACACAAAACCCCTTCATAGGATTAGTAGAGACTTGCTTATATTTTGGGACCAAATAATGGAAGTGACTGTTCTGATAAGGTGTGTTCAAGGCCAGGCGGGATGGGATGAGATGACCTTTAAGGTCCCTTCCAACCCAAACCGCTCTGCGATTCTATGATTCTAAGGCGGGTAAGAACACAGGCCATGCTGGCAGAGAAGGCAGAGCCCATGCCTTAGCCTCTGTTGAGAGACCCTGTGGATCTGCACATTGTCTCCTTTTGCTTGGGCACTGTTGTTATGAATCATCTGCATCTGAGACCCCAAATGGCCCTTGGAGAGGAATGAGCACTTCGGGGTGCAGTTCCTTTGCTGTATCTTAGTCATCTGTTGTAGGAGGAGATGAATGGCGGTCCAGACCTCAGTGGGCTGCCCTTCAATAGCTAGTCAGGTGGGGGTGACTAGCTCGAATGATGCTGTCTGGATACAGGAAGCGTTTGGGTATCAGTCTGTTTCTCTGGAATCGTAGTCACTTCCTTACAGTTCAATTTAAAATGCTGCCAAAGAGAAACCAACTAAAAAGGAAAAAAAAAAAAAAAAACCAAAAACCACTCTCATTTCAGAGACACTAAAGTAAGTGGGAGTGTGAACATATGTGTGTGTCCACATGGGAAACTACTCTGGAGTCTCTGCAGTTCTTTAAATACACAGTGAACATGATGCCAGGTTCACCTCCCCTCCCGCACATGCTCTTCCACACACGTAGGCTGCACACTTCTGGTTTTCCAGTTTTAATGGAGGGGATTGGAGCACAGAGAGCTGCTGATGAGCTCTAGGCTCCTGCAGTGAATAACACCAAGCAATTCCACTCATTTATACTCATTTAATGTGGCAGTTGGCCTGACTGAGGAGTGAGGGCAAGCTGCTCTCAGCTGACACCCACTAAACCATATACTGTTCTAATAAACACAATTAAATTATTTTATAGGCAGGATCCCTCAGCCTCTGTGTTGGTGTAAGAGAGTTGAGTAAGAAGATAGCCCATCAGTATCTAAATTCTCTGTTCTTATTTCATTGGAAGAGACAAAAGATCAGATCCTGCTCTTAGCTACACTGATGTAGATCTAGAATCACTCCAGGTGAGCTACCATGGATGAAAACTGGGAATGATTAGGGTACAATTGGGGCTCTAAATGTTTCACAGTACATGCTGATAGCATGAGTTGCGTGTGTGCCTTAAAGGAAACAAAAAACCTTCAGATTTTGAGAATGAGATAAAAATTCAGCTTCTCTGCTGCCTTTCCTGGGGTGGTTTTGAACTGCTCCTTGCAGAGGTGAAAAGAGGGTGTTGTAAAGTCACTTGCAATGTTTCCCACCACCCTTGCTCGCTTCCAGCGGAGATCAGCTCGTGTCACCACACCGTGTGGTTTTCACCTTGCACATCATGACCTGCAGTGTGACAGGCATGGCACCAACCACCCCAGTGTGTGCCAAGGCCAGCTTCTCATTCAGGCCTTTTGGGGAATATTCTCACTGTTCTTCGCACAAGATAAAATAAACCACTAAATACATACTATCAAGAAAGTCTCAGGTGAGAAAATAGGCCCCAAAAGCCCAGTGCTGTGGTGCTGTCTCAGGAAAGGGCTCTTAGTGGATGTGGACTCAAATGAGGGACAACAAATGTGTGGTTCTAATTTGCAGAAATCCCCCCACATTAGCAGTGCGTTTCAGAGCTCAGGTCTGTGTCCCTCATGTACCACTGACTTCGGGCAAGAAGAGAAGCTGTTTAGGGCTCACCCTGATAAAGGAACCTCCATATTTCAACATAAGCCCCTGTGGCACCTAATCTTTAGAGGCTGGTACTGCAGGAGATATCCCAAAACCTGTGTTATGAGGAAGCTCTGCAGAAGTGCAGGTAGCTCTGATGGAAGGGACAAAAAGCTGCCACCATTTTTCTCCTTTGGACCTAATTGTACTTGACTTGTTTAATGTGTAACATCCCAATATCAAAAGGTGGGTGAGCAGTGGCCTCCCTGGGCCAGCATACTGACATTAGGGGACATTGGTGGGATGGGGAGAGCTGAGGTTGTCCTCAGGCTGTGGAGCACATCAAACACCGGCTTCCTGGGATTTCCAGCTTCATGCCACAGGAAGGCTTAAGACAAAAGGGGTATCAGTGCCCCATTTTCTGGGCAGGCACATCCTGTCTGTATGAGTGCACAGAGGACTGAGTGGGTAGGATCCCACCAGGGCATTAGTCAGAGGAATGTCTCGTTTCTGGATGCTGACAGAGCTCATCATGACCCAGGCACCAGGCCACTTCCCAGCTGACTGTCCAGGGGCATCTCTGGGTGCCAGAAGATATTGCAAAACGAAAAGTGAGGTGCTCACAGCACCTTCAGACTTGAGTTTCTACTAAATGGAGTCTTCAGGCTCTGTATGTTGAACTTAGATGTAATTTTTTTCACAGCCCTTAGTGTCTTTGATGTTTAGTTCCCAGTAGTAAAATGAAGATGTTAGTATTCAGCCCTTTGCCTTCCTTTAGTTTTTTTTAAACAGCATTCACCTCTGCTCTCTATTGGACCTCCGGTAATGAATACAAAATAATTATACCCAAAATAAGCCTGCAAATTAATCTATCATGAGCAATACAGATTGCAGGACTTTTTTTTAAAAAAAAAAAGCTAATTATTATTCTATGCAGTAGATTTTCTAAATAATATGACCTAATAAAGTTTCAGAGAAATACCAGGACACAACCCTTCCATGTCCTGCTTGTGATACTTGGAAGCAGCTTGAGTCATTCTAGTCCTGAAACAAATGCCCTTCCAGCTGCCTGGCTGGGTGACCCTGTGTAGTTCCAACTAGCACTGAGAAAAATCCAGGGAAAGACAATGTCTTGCAGTCTCAGAAAATTAAAGAAGCAGGACAGTGGTATTTGTCATTCTTTGGGGGGAAAAAAATGATAGAAAGAAAAGAAAAAACAAACCCTAACTGTTCCAAATGTAGTGGATTTTAGTCTTTCTCATTTTTTTTTTACTTTTTTTTTTTTCTCCCCAGAAGATCTGAACAAGCAGCAAAGATTATAAGAAGTGGGTTAATCAAATTGTGTGCCTGGACATAGATGATGCTTTGAATGAGCAGCGTGTCTGTCCGAATTAAAGAAAACTTTTCCAGAGGGTAGAAATGCACTTGAGCCCTTATATGTTTGTGTTGGTCACTTACTGAACATGGGAAGTTGTGGCTTTGCTTTTTCCTTCAGTGGGGATAAAAATACACATATCGCACTTTTGGCACTGCATTTCTGCATCAGTGTAGAGGCTACATTTTCAACTGGCAGCAGGCCCTTTTTTTTTTCCTTCTTTTTTCCCATGTTTCCTTTTTCTTTGGAAGGAGTATTTGATACTGATTAAAGATGCCAGAGTGACACCTCTTTTTCAGAGACCAGAGGATGAGAGGGTGCCTTGAGCAGCTGCAGGGTGAGTTTCTCCCCACATACGTAGCTCCAGCTACATACATGACCGCCAGCAATGTTGTAGCCTCTGGATCCAGAATGTGGACCTTGGGTTCATGGTCCATGCAGGTTTCTTGGAATCAGTAGGACTTGTGAAAAAGAGATACACTCACTGCTGGGTCAGCTACTGGCTGAGCAAAGTGATCTCTGCTCACAAGGACATCCCAGCTGTGACACAATGTGTTGGTTCAGATGGCGGCAAGGGAAGGATCTGGCTTCATCTTCACTGCCATGAAAAATACTTTATCTGGCTCCATCCTCACCATCAGAGACAAACACTTCTACAAAGCCACAGTCTCCTGGTTTATCATGAGAATATGTGGGTGGAAATGTTCCCTTCAGAACATGCTAAAAATAAATAAATAAATAAAGCCTAAACTACTCCCAAACCTGAATGTGAGGGTCTTTTCTTCTTTCTGGCCCCTCTTGACTTTATTGCTCCTGAAGCTTTGGCATTCTTGTCACAGCGGTCACACCAGACCTGAGGACATGGTGCCGAGGCCAACCACTGTGCTCTGCCCGGCCCTTTCTGTCGAGGGGGACATCTGCTAAAACCAGCTGTGGCAGTGGTTTGTGAGTGATGGAGAGCTGGACTCGGCCCGTGATTCAGCTCATTAAAAGCACCCTGGGGGCTGCTATGGTTATTTGCCCCCTGTAGTGCTGGCATTTTTGAGGCCAGGTCAGAATTCATTGCTCCAGGCTCTGTGCTAAGGGCCCTCTCTATATCCTTTGTCAAAGGACACGTATTTAGCCTGTCCCTCATCTTTATCCACCATGTCGAAGGCAGAGACCTGTGTCTGAGCAGACTCCCATCCTTGGGCTCCTCTGCTCTGAACAAATGTGGTCAGCGTGAAACAAAGCCCAGAGCAGCAGCACGTTCCCCTGTGAGCAGACGGAAAGTTTCAAAGGCACAAAGGGTATTTAGGCACCGACTTCAAAGTCAATAAGTTGGATGCTGAAAAAAAAAAAATCTCCCCCGTAGCCTTTATGTCATGCCACTTAATAAGTAATTAAAAGCTCAAAAATCATGAGTCTGCTGCTTTCATTACTTCCTAAAGCACACTCGATACATCATCACTCTGTGAAATGCTTCACATGTACCGCATCCTACTTTAAATATGCCAAACAGTGAAGTGCTTAGCATTACAAAGGCAAAGACATCAAGGAAGCTTTGATAAAATCTGCTGAGCAGACAAACATCTCTTTGGTTGGCACTAGCCAGGCTAGGTTTTTTATTCCACAATGATTAAAAACATTTCAAGTGAAGGCAGCTCGGATTCTATTTTAGACACAAGACCATTAGGTGACAAAGAGTGAAACCTTTCATTACTGGGACGCTGGTTAAAGGGGATTAACCCATTCGGCATTCACAGGAGATTGTTGGTATAAGGCAAAGGTTTCTCAGAGATGACTCTTTTCTGGGAAAGGGAACCAAAAAAGGGATGGATGGCTTTGCTGTATTGATGGTGGAGAGGAGATTGGCAAGGCAATGCTCTGCTTCCCAGTCCAAAAATGATGTGAGGTATCTGAGGTAGGTTTGTAGGATAGGGCACAGCTCTTCTGAGACAGCGAGGCTGACATCTGTGCTGTTGCAAAAAAACTGCCTGCAAAATAGGCAGGGCTTTATTTTTCCCTCTCAGGCTGTTTGTGGTAGAGCACGTCTGGCCGTGAGCTCTGGATAGTGCTCAACATGGTGAAGTCCCAACAGTGACAGGGTGTGTTCCTGTGATATAAATAGACTTTTTAAGATGAGCTAAATTTACTCAGTGAATCATTTATTTGCTAAAAATGTGGTTTCTGGGTGGCTACGGTTATTTGCCAAATATGATGCATATTCTGAAATGTTTTTGGATTAAATGAAAATAAAATTGGAAATGTTGAAGCATTTAATTTCAGCATTTCCAGAAACATACACATACAGATAAACATCTATCTCAAACTCTATGACTCTCATGAATCTGAGAAACTATTCATAAAACGGAGGAGAAAACAGTAACATTTCTCTTCCCAGCTTCCCCCATAGCCCAGAGTTTTCAGCGTCTGATTGGGAAATCTCATGTCCTAGGAGAGCGCTCCCTACTGTGCTAATGATGGGGTACTCTGACCCGGGTGCCTGTTGTTTTCTTCAGTTGAAATTACTTCACTTTGTAAGAATAATTAAATACCCACTGGACGAGAGCAAGGGTGAGGATAATTTTGTGGTTGGAGCACTCCCCTGGGATGTGGGAAGTCTCCCAACAGCTGCATCAATGAGTAGTGTTTGTACAGAGTGGAACAGCTCCAGAAGAAAAGGCTGAGGGAGGCTGCAGATTGCCCTGTAGCCTGGTTGGGGGAGACACAGGAGATAATGACAGTGTAAGGGATGAAGCCATTGTCGCACAGGGCAGGTGATTGTTTTGCAAAGTGGGATGCAGTCCTTTCATGTAGGTTACAAAAATGCGGGGCAATTTGGTTCTTCCACCTCATGCCAGTAAAAGCACACTTCTTAAACCTCAGAAAGTCTTTTAGGATGGGGGGAAACCCTTCCCACCTACTTAGAGGTCCCTCATTCAATTCCCAGGGCTGCCCAGTAGGCCAACTGCTGTTCTCTGCACCTGAGGGGTGTTGGACCCGGGAGCCAGTGTTAACTTTTTATTCCGTAGTTGTGATAGGCTCCATTATCAAACCCCGGCTTCACCAGCTTTGCCCAGTCTTCTAAGGAAGCTGTGGGAGAGCTCCAGCACACACAAGCCAGGCTGAGATGCAAGGACTGCACGTCTGTCACAGCAAACAGAAAAGAGTAATTCAGGTCTCATTTTCTGGATTCAGAGCAGAAAACTATAAACCAACAAATCACAAGTACTTTATTATTCCTTACGGTGCTGCATGGGGGGCATATTCATAGTAGGTTAAAGCTGAGAGGGTCAGCAATTGCTTGCCTCCAGGAGACAGGGATGTGAGCAAACTATCAAGTAACATGGAACATGCATATTTCCAGCACCTGAAAATCTGAGGTTTGTGCAGAGCAAGCCACCACATACTTGTGGGATTAGGCATGTTAAGGAAAATGTACTCTGCCAACCAGGCTATATATACAGCCTGACAAGGGCTTGTTCCTCTGCCTCAGCTGGCTGATAGTAGACTCAGTTTCAGGGGAGAGAAGGGAGGTTCCTTTTTTTGCTCCTCGTTTGCCCTTGTGTAAGACTGATAAAAACAGAGAGTGAGCTGAAACCAGTGTTATCACCTCACAGAATAAATAGTAAGACAACTAAAGAAATACTATGTGGCAACTTTTATGCTTATGGACTGTTGCTTATGAACAATTAACTTGAGCTGAGTGCAAACAGCGTCTTTGGAAGAGGGCATGTATTGGTAGAAATATTTAACAGGCCACTGAAACCTGGTTGGAAATAAAACAGTGAAGAAGCAGACAGGTAGGAGAAAAAATCCTGATGAATGCAGTGCTCCTATTCCACTGGTGTCAGTGGAGGAGGAAAGCTCCTAACTATCAAGACATCTCCATCTGCTGTCCTGTCCTCTGTGTAACGGGATAAGAAGGTCTGGCGGTCCCCCCAGGTATTACGATTTAATCACTCTGCTCAATGATGTCCAACTTAACAAGGTCGTTTGGTCTTTCTATACCCTCAAAGCACACAGAGGTGCAGGTACTGGAAGGGGAGACCCACCTGCACTCCAGGAGGGTGTAATTCAGGACCACGTGGGGGTAACATTTAGATCCACACAGAGCCATGCTTGTGCAGGATTTATTATTCCAGACACAGCTCTGAACTGATGCTCTGAAGTGCTTCTAGATGAGCTAGTGTGTATGGAACAGTTTTAAGTGACGACCATGCACATGTTTTGGGCTGATGCTCCACCTGTCACTACATACTGCTGTCAGGGGAGCTGCTGTGCTGGCCACATGAGATTTTATGCACTTTCTCAGTATGAAGGGAAACAGAGGAACAATGAAACCCCTTTGAGCTGTTCTGGCAAGTCAGCCCTGGAAAGAACTCCAGATCTGCAGGGAGCTCTGTTTCTCCTCCTGCAGGGAATGGATGTGTTTTTAAGTGTTCACTGTGTAATTGTGACCAAATACCACAAGGACATTCTCTTCAAAATGCATTTCATCATCACAAATATGATGTAACATGACGCTTCCTAACCAAACCATCCAGAGGCTTGTCTGTCATGAAGTGAAGTTACTCCAGAAGAGCTACTTTACCTTAAATTCCTCCGCCATCCTAATCCAGATTAATTTTTGTGTACAGACAAGCCCTCAGGGCTTGACTCAGGAAGAACTGCAGTAAATGAGAACCTTTCTGCTGAACCTTAGATTAAACCTGAGGTGTTTCTGGCTGACTCTTCCTTAGCATTTTGTTCCAGAGCAGTAATGCTGTTTTAAAGCAGTTCCCTGGCTTGGCCTCCCCCACTCCATAGTGATCCAATGTGCAAACAACTGTGATGCACACAGTTCAATATTTTTTATCTTTTTCTTTGCTTTTTTTTCTTTTCCCCCAGAGTGGAAATGGAACCAAAAGCTCTGCCCTACTCCTCATAGGAATGCAAGGTAATACAGGAGTGGCTGGTCCTTCAGCCAGCCTCAGCCAGTGTGCAGGCTGAGGATTTTCAACGTAGGTAACTGCAATAAATCTCACCCGGAGTAACGATTGTGAACTGCACATGGTGCAGATGTTGAGCCCACAGTACCAGCCTGTTTGATGTCCTGATACTCTCCTGTTGCTCCCTTGCTAATCTGGTTGTAGCAATTACATGTTAACCTAGATATGGCCTGTACGATGCATATCACTGTTGTATCTGACTCCTCACAGCCCTACACACAAAGTAAGATGACAACCCCTGCTTTGCAAATGGAGACAGGAAGCAGTCTGACAGGCAGGAAAGTTGGGATCAAGTTACAGGCTCCTGGATATGAGTTTGAGGATGGACTCTCTTCTCCTGCTGACCCCAAATGCCCACAGACTGCCCTGAAAAGAAGGTGCTTCTGATGTGGGGTTGGTGCAAAGGGGAGATTCAGTGCTTGGCTCTGCTCTGTGCTGTGCCATCAGCTACCAAGGTGTGAACTTCAGGTTGCCCAAATGGCCAGATGAGGACCCGTAAACTGGAATCACATCCAGTGCCCATTTGAGGTCTGAAAACAAAATCTGGAGGAGGCAAAGGCAACTTTCAAAGCCTGTCCTCTGACTGACTGAATGACAAAGAATGATGAAGAACCGGTTCTTGCTCTGACACAGGCTTTCTTTAGGACCTCTCTCAAGTCACTCCATCTCTCTGTGCCTTATTTCCCCCCCACTACCAGAGAATGGAATATTAGCCTGGCTCATCTGCTGGGGTGATGTCTCTACAAGTAGCCTGCTGCCAAGGGTATGGTACCTGACAGCATCATCACCAGCACAGCCTCCAGCACTTCTGCCCTGTGCCAGCCAGCAGCTCCTCAGGACAGTTTGCAGATTAGTACAGGTCAGGGGGCTTTTTTCAACACAGAGTTTTCATGTGGCTGCCGTATTTCAGAGCCTAAAGGGGTTTAATGGACACAGGGCCTTCTGTGTTTGTGGTCTGACCACAAATAGTCCCAGGCACTTTTAACTTACAAGCCCAGATGTAGCATTATCCAGTAACCCTTGGGCTCCAGTGTCTGTGCTGCTTTATAGTACCAGATCAAACAGAATAATGCCCAGGCTTAACTGGGGACTACCTTAATTTAATGAAAAAGATTATTTTTTCTTTTTTAAACTTTCCCCGAGTAATCTCCCCATCCCCACTATAAACACCATCTTGGCTTGGCCTGCCTCTGCAAGCCTCAGCCTTTTCTTCTTGCCATCCCGAGGAGCAGTAAAAATAGGTAATCTTTAATGAAAGGTCAGCTATCTGGGTTAAAAGCCATGCTGGGATCCCGGGGGGAGGGAGCCGGTGGCTTTCCAGGGCAGCGGTGCCGTTGGAGCGGTGCCTTCATTGTGGCAGCCGCAGCTCCCCGGTGGGACCCGGGCAGCACCAGCCCGTGACGGTGCCATCCCGCAGGCAGGAGGGGAGGGAAGCACAAGGACACGTACTGTACGCTCCCGGGCTGATTAGCACATTTATCATTCTCAACAAACTCCAGGAGCAGCCAGGCCCTGTACCCTGCGTGCTCTCACAACTCGTTTCTCTGTGAAATTGGAAACGGGACAAAGTCAATTACGTTATTTTCCAACAGCAAATCCCTGTGGGATAGTAACTCAGATATTGGCAGCAGCTCGGAGAACAGCCATAGCCCCACTTGAAATTTTCTTAACTCTGGTGACATGGTCACAGTGACGTCTTGTTCCTCTGTATTAAACACCATAAGGATTTTTATACCTGAAAGTGTAAAAATCCAAAAGAGGACAAGTCACTATGTTGCCTCTGCTGCAGCCTGATGAAGATCTGAAATTCACCTCCTCAAGCTCTTTGGGAAGGCTACCTGGTTTTTGTTGTGTTTGGATGTTATCTCCTCTGGAAAGGGCACAAACCGAGGGAGGAAAAGTGGTTCAGGATTGGCACCATACCAGGAGTGTGGAGGGCAGGGGTGGATCAGATAAGCAGAAATCTAAGACCATAAATACCTCCACATCACTGCAACACAAACAGCAGCAAATCCCCCTGGAAAAGCCAAGTGGATGTGTAACTAAAAGCAAGTTGGACAAAACTGGCCCGATTTGGGAATTCAAGCTTTGAAGCCTCTGAGAAATGAACGGTGCTCAAAAGTTTCCCAGCCATGCCTGTTGATTACTGAAGATATTTATTTTTAACCTAAGGCTGGCTCCCTCTATGATAATACTTAGTAGGGAACCGGCATGGTGCAGTCGGCCAAAAATCAAAGCCACTTGTACTTGCCCTGTGGGGATGTCCCTGGCTCACCCCTCATGCCATGAGGCTGTTGTGTCCAAGCTGGTAAAAATCTGAACGTCTTCATTGTTGGAGTCACAGAGGCCTCAGGGTTTGTGAGCTCAGAGCTAAAACCAGGGAGAGAAGGGGCTGTCAGTGTGGATGAGCTCCTGGATTGGTGTGGGGACAGCAAGGATGACCCTGCCACCTCTTCAGAGCAACACAAACCTCTCCTCTCTCCATCCTCTGTCCATGCTCCTCTTGTGGGCTGCCAGCTCCTTCTTGGCTGGGAGATCAAGGGGCCAGCTCAAAGACACACTCCCTGGCTTCAGTCCTGCCATACATCCTTCTTTCAGGGTGAAACCTCATGTGATGGAGAGGAGGGAGGACAAGAGCTTTGCCATCCTGAGTGAACACCTCCAATAGCAAAATAAACAATGACATCTTAGCCAAGAACATCCATTATTGAGGAGATATTATAACTCCAACACATGTATTTCATATCATGATGGCATTTCCCCCCCTGCAAACTGCTGTCCCTTCCCCAGGAGCAGGGAGCAAATAACTGCCAGTCTTATGGTTGCAAACAAGGAGGTGTAACATGTAAGCGCATCTTTGCTCTTTTGACTTGGTGTTCCTGGAGAGCACAGCAAAGTCAAGAAGTCTGTCTGTTTGCGTGAAACATGAATGGACATAACGGCACATATAATAGAATCATAGACTCATGGTTTGTGTTGGAAGGGACCTTAAAGATCATCTAGTTCCAGCTCCTTCCACTTGACCAGGTTGCTCAGAGACCCATCCAGCCTGGCCTTGAACACTTCCAGGGATGGAGCATCCACAGCTTCAGGGGGCAACCTGTTCCAGTGCCTCACCGCCCATGTTGTCTTGGACATGTACTGAAGGCAGTTTTTCCCTCACTGACCCAGCTGTACAACACGCCTGGGTCATCCTGAGCCAGGACCTCATGGGCTGCTTCGTCCTTGGTAGAGAAGTTCCTCACGATGTGTCCCCTTTCCCCTTCTGAACCTCCCATCCTTGTGCCATCGGAGGACTTTGCCCATTTGGCCAACATTTCTAGGCATCCCAAAATCCCAAACAACTAGCCATGCTGTGTGGTCACCCTGCAGCCCATGGACACATATTTTGGAACTTCAAACTCCAACTCCTGTTTGTATTCCTTGGCCATGCCATAAGCACATGAACCCAATGCGCCCCTTGACTTTGGCAGACCACGGCTGACACCCCATCTGTCCCAATGCTGCACCAAATCAAAGCATTGCAACACACAAAGAAGCCCCAAAAGCCAAATAAATGCCTTGAGCTGCACAGAAGACCTGGGGAATGTTTCCATTCCTTTCTGATGGTATCTGGAAGGCATGCAAAAAACGTGGCCATGAGCAGCTCTCCTAAAAAGAGAGAGAGGGAGGGAGAAAGGCGTGGTTTTTCTTCCCTTATAGTTAGTGAAAGTAGAGCAATAATCAGTGGAGATAAACCCTGTCATGTGTGTATTCTTCCAGAAAAAAAAAAGGGAGAAAATAAGTCTGAGGTGGCACTTGAGCATTCCTGCCTTGCAGTGGGGGCAATCAGACATCCAGGCAGTTTCCATGGCTCACACTCAAAAATCTGGCCCATGAATCATCAGTTCACAGGCTCCAGCAGCTCAGACTCTGCCTTTTCCATGTAGATATGGGCTCTCTGCCCCAGTTTTCCCTTCTCCAGACCTCTCAGTGTGAGCCAGCAAGAGTCCTACACAATTACCTCCACCACGTATCTCAAGGCAGGTTCACACATGGAGGTTTCACACCAACCTGTCCTTCTTCCAGGTGCCTCCACTGAAAGTATTGAAGTTGCAGTTTTGGTAAATTCAGAGATTGGTCTGAAACATAGCTTGGTTTAATTTGTGATATGTTGTCTGTCCTGAATACGTGAGGTGTTGCATTTCCCATAAATCAAAATACTTCATACTGAAGGATCACTTGGGACATTTTTATTTTTTGTATTTTATCAGCCATCCTTAGGAACTGGGAACCTGCCCTGGTCATGAGAGCAGGAATTGCAAGCTAACCCACTCAGAACAAAATCTTTTTCCTAAATCAGGCAAATGGGCCAAGCAAAACAGCATTCAGGAAGGACAGAGCAAGTTCTTCCAGGCGCTTCAGTCCCTGACTAGTTAAGCAGGTTATAATGGGTTTTAATTGTTACTCCCACAAGCTGCAACTTTATTTACTGTGGTTGTTCATCCCTCACAAAAGGACTGAACCGTCCCCTTGTGTTCAAAAACCAGACAGTTCTCACCCTCGTCGGTGATAAAGTCATCCAGGAGAAACACAGCCCCATGGTAAGGCAGAACCAATACAGCCATCAGTAGAGACTGCTGTGCCAAGGGGAAGCTAAAACTACGTTTCCAGCCACTGCACTCTCCAGGGATATTGTGTCTTCTCAGCCGGACGCTGCATAAGAAGTTGGGCCAGGAAGTGAACTAACAAGGGAATGAGAGTTGTTGTCTGCTCTGACCTGGCACTGCCTGCAAGAACCGATCAATCCCCACGCAAAGGTCATGAGCACTGTTGGGAAACTGAGGCACCTTGGCCTGGTTGTTCCTTTAGACACCCCTCAGCAGGTATTTGCATTGATGCTGGAGGAACGCCTGGACAGGGAGGCATGTTGGTGCTGCCTGCATGCAGTAGCAAATGTGCTTTTCTGAGTCACCAGCAGCTCCTTCCCAAAATCTCACATTTGGCAAAGACATCTCTCTAGCAGATGCTTTACAACAGCAGTGGCCTCTCTCCTGGCTGGAGCTTTCTGAGCATGTTCCTGGTTTTCCTGTTTCACTTTATAACTGCTCTGAAGATGAAGCATCCCAAGTTTGCCAGTCCACTGGATTCATCTTGCTTCCCTACAGCACATCAGGTTTCTCATGACACAAACCTTAGGCTCATTTGTCTGGATTTAGGGTAGTAGATTCAGGGTTAGAGTTGCAAGGTCTCCAGAAACAGGATTCCTAGTGAAGGCACTGTTACTCCAGACACTGGAGCAAGCCACTCTCCTGTGTATTAGCTGAAGACCTTATGAAGTGTAACAGTGTGAGAAGCAGAGATCCAGGTTCCATGAAACAACAGCACTTGCCAGGGTCACTTTTCTCCATTCCTGTTCCCTGGATATATTCTGTGTCCTATTTCCACTCAATACTAACCAGCAGCAATGGTCCCTCCCTTTGACATGTACTGCATTTCACCTCTTCAAGCTCTGATGGCTCCAGACCCCTTAGAAACCTCCAAAGCTTAAAGTACCCCATGTTCTACTCATCAGTGAGTAACCGTTTTCCTCTGAGCTTACTAAGTGTACGGCCTCAGGCACATTCTCCTCTTCTGATAGGGCTTGCACAACCCTTCTGGTACCTTATCAGCAGGAAGAGCAGGAACAAGGTGCTTTGCTCAGACCTGACATCTCCCTTTCCACTTTTCAGCCAAGTGGGATGGGTGTCCTGGGTCACACTCTGCCACCAGAGCAGGACCAAAGCTTTGCATATCCACTGCCAAATGGCATCGGCAGAACAAAACCTCTCCTCCACCAAGTGGTGGACAAGTGGTATGGGCCAAGGAGGAAGAGGGTCCCTCAGAAAAGATGGATAAATCAGAGCATGCACATGAAGTGGATGACTGTTTACAAGGGATCGTCATGCTGCCTCCGGGCATCCACCAGCCTCACCCACAAGGGGAGAACCAGCTTCCTGCACCGGCAGGTTTACACCACGCAGGGGTTTTGTGCATCTTCCTCCAAAGCATCTCAGTCCTGGACCAGCTCCTGCTGAGCCCAGAGCCCTCTCCTGGCAAGCCTATCCTTGTGGCACTGCATGCATCCCCCTAGAACACTGCTACCAACCCTCCTGGGACACCCCACGTGCCAGCACAGCTCTGGCACCATGCAGTTCACCCGAGGTGTGCTGCTGTTGTTGTTCATGACCCAACATTTTACACTGCAAATGTTTTAATATTCACACAATGCTCCACACCTCCCCCCACCTCCACCCCCTTCTTTTCCCATGTGGAGATGAGTTTTCACTTGCCGCTCCACATTCTTGAAAGAACAGGCAGAATGGAATTAAAGGTTTCAAACTAGCTCAGGGGAGGTGAAAAATGTTGCCTAAAGACAGAAGGAAAAGATTGTCAAGTGAGATTTAGAGATGCCCTGGGCAGGTGAGGGATGATTGCATCCGATTCTGATGGTACATCTGATTCTAGTTCTGCCTGGGAAGGTCTTTCTCTCACGCAGCTTGTTTTTGTCCCTTCTCCAGCCTATCTGCAGAACTATTCAAGTAGAAAAATGCCCTCTCTAGTTTCAGGCTCTCCAGAGCCTCTAACAGCCCCTGCCACTAACCATGAGATGAGGCAATGCACACTTTAAATGGCTCCTGATTTCCTCGAGCCAGACAGCTTGTTTGTGATTCTCTTACATCTTCTCTTGTATGACTCAGCCCTATATGAATGGCTAGAAATGAACATCAGGCTAAAACTAACAAAGTGGGTGCCAAGCAACTTTTTTTCCCCAGGATACCATTTTTTCCAGATCTCACACAGGTAATTAGAAGGTGTCAGATTTTAGAAGGAATATCCTTGACATGTAATATGATATAACTCAAACAGAACAATACATTCAGTTTGTTCCCTGGACCATAATACAGTGCTGTAACAATGCAGTGCTATATTCACTAAAGATTATCCTCAGGAAAGAGTGTCCTGAGTTAGCTGAAATAGGACAAAAATCTTCTCATGACCATTGACAACTCTGATTAAATTTATTAGACAAATTCAGAAAAAGTGGCTATATAAAAGTGTAATACTGGAACTGAAGACTGTTCACCCCCAAGATCAAGACCTCATTTCTTCCTGTGAGCATAAACCATTTTAGCAATGCCTTTCCTATCTAAAAAGCAAGAGACTTCATTCCATGGTGCAGTTACTTAGGTGAAAGCCACAGGATTGTCCTGTTCCCTTTTCTTGACACAGCACCTCACATACTGAAACCCCAAGACTTTCAAAGTCTTTTAGAAGTCTCTTTGATATTAATACATTGTTCCTTTTTGGTTCTATTCTGTTGAGCTGGAGAACTGATTGTCTTTTACTTTCTTAGCTGAGACACAAGTGGAAGGGAAATCTTTTCCCCTCAGGTACCCAATGAGCAATGCCTCACAAACCCTCTGGTCAGCTGAGATAAAAAGCAGAATCAATTCAGTATCTTTAAGGTCTGCCCTTTGTGCAGCTCTGTAAAATGGAACTTGAGTTTGCAGGGTTCCCTTGGGACACTGAAGCTGAAGCACCGAAATTAAAGGTCGAGGTGGGGCTGAACTCCTAATAATCAGAAGAAGTCATGAAATAAATATCAATAACTAGGCAATGTCCAGATTAAATTGGGTTTTCCCCATGTTCTTTTCAACATCTTATTGAAAATACCAAGGCCAAGACTCCTTTGCCTTATAGGTGGCCAAATCTGCTCTTTTCTCTAGAGTCACACCTCAGTGGTCTCACTGGTGGTGATGATTTGCCCCGTCATGTTTCATAACACTTTGGATCCTTGGGCTTCTCATCAGAGCTCAGCCTGGATTAAAGCTCTGGTGAAGACCGTGATGTTTGACTCGGGAGTATCAGTTTAGCCATATTATGGGATCAGTGCCAAATTTCTCAGCAAGAACCTGGACGACCTGCCAAGTCCAAACTACCTCCACCTTTCAGAGCTGGCTAGATGTGTTGTTTTAACTTAAAATGAGAATTCTATTGAACAAGAAAGTCTGGGGTAGACAAGTGGCTCTGATCAGGGGGGTTGATCCAGCCCTAGCTTTTTCACTCCAGTCCTGTATTTTCAGGCAGTTTTCACCGGAGCAGAGCAGATCTCAACTCCAAGCACCAGCAAGCTCGGGGTCCCAGGAATGCATTTCTGCCACAGAGCAGAAGTTGCTAGGAAACCAAACAAGCAACAAGTTTATCTTCAAAGGACGGGACCTTGGAAACTGGAATTATCTGGGAGGAATACCCTTCAATGGGAACTGTCGCATCTCATCATTCCTGGCAGAAAGCAGTCCAGGTTGTGAGGAGGTACTGACATGTGCCCAGGGACTCTGAAGTGACCAGATTTCCAACAGCATCACGGTGGAATAAGTGCTGAGCATAATTACAAGTGAAGGGGGGGAAAAAAAAAGAATTGAGCAAAAAGGCTTATTATCATCTCACAGAGGTTTTAAGCAGCAGTGAAACATGGGAAGGCATGTGGTCACACCAGTCATTCATCAGGTCAGAGACATAAGGAAATGTCCCACCAGGGAGCTGAAGGCAGATTATTCCCTCTGAGTCTGTATGTAGCTCTCAGTTTAGTTTTCAATTCCAAAAGCAGTTGAAAAGATCACCAACCTTCTGAGCCACCAAAGATTTAATTAAAATAACACCTCTGCCATAAAAAGCAAGTAGCATTGACAGGTGACAGCCCATTTTGTAGTCCTCAGCTTTTGCCACATCGATGGCATTTTCCATCAACCTCATCCCTAAGGTGTGAGATGTCCCTGTCTCTCAACAGCTTCAGTATCAGGAGAGTGTGTGAGCAGAGGTAACTCAGGTCCCAGAGTCAAGGTCATCTTGTGATTCAGCCTCATGAGAGCCAAGGACAGTCAAACACATTTTTTCAGTTCTGTGATTGGTGCTCACCTACCTTAAGAGTTTGTATTAATGTGACTTCATCAATGACAGAAAACTCCATGTGCAACAGAAACTACCATCAGAATTTGGAGTTAACCAAAGCTGAAGGCACCCAGCTAATTGCAATACTTGGAAATAATACAATTAATTCCTTTGAAGAGTGTGACAGTGTCCTAAAGGGCAACTGTGGCTCCAGGCTTAAAATGCCTTCAGGTCTAGAGGGCTGGAGAGGCAGAAAAATCTAGTAGAGAGACCACAGATCTTGGAATTAAGGAACAGACAGACAAGTCAGCTGAAGTACTTACCAACATAATTCCTGAATGATTTCCTCAGGTTTATGTGCCAAACTGTCTTTCAAGATCCAAGGCCCAGTCTTTAAAAGTCAGCCATGCTGTAACACACAGGCAGATGTTTATGAGTGTTGCTGCTGTACATTGGAAAGAGGCAGCCCTGAAAAATGTGTCATATGCCTTGTTCTGGCAGCCACCGGTGACAATTCTTCTGCTGCAGTGTCAGATGGCTTTTAGGATGGGTGGTTCTGAGTTCTGCTTCTGCAGGCAATGTCAAGCTGCGAGTGGTCATGTTGTGCAATGTAATGATGGATCAGATGTTCCTGGATGGCCATGGGTTGGTACAAAACTCTAGAGAAAAGGGAGGAGACAGAAAATGTCTGTACTGAATGATTGTTGTTATGCTTCTCCAAGTCAGCTTTTCAGGGTATATCTGATCATCCTTGGCACTCTAAGGGTTCTGATAAAGTCCTGGATGTGGAGGTCTACACTACTTGTACCATTTGAAGTTCACTCCTGGGAAAAGGCAGGGATAAACTCTTAACTGGTGCAGAAGTGCAACCGTACTTTTGTATCACAATAATTCGAAATGGTGTATGTTCTTTGGGTACTCCATATCTCCCAGCCAGGCAACCCCATTTCACCTTCCTTCTTGCACCCACCCTGCAAGCAGAAGCACTTGCAAACGTGCAATTAAGCGATAACGTCAGTGAGATAGAGCATAATTGCTTGGATAATGGTCTCTTGCCTCTCTAGAGCCACCACGCCAAAGCAGCGACATTTATTTCCCAAGCGGAAGGTGCAGCTTTGACCCTGTGATAACACAATCTGACAGTTCCCTCCATGGTGGGCTGGGTCAGTGCCTGACATGCCCGAGTGTGTTTCACATCAGCTGTGGGCTGCTGGAGCAGTTGCTCTTCGCTGAGCGGTTTGCATGCCTCTTGGCTGAGAGCACACGGATGTGCCCAAGCTCCTGAAACACGATTCAGCCCCTGGCTCTGTCACCAGCCTACTATTTCCCCTTGTGTATGGCCTTGCAGGGGAACAGCCATGAATGGTCGTGACACGAGCAGACCTGAGGCTGGCAGGGAAAGCTGCACTTTTTGCTCATTGAACAGGCCACAAAACTTTGTTGTCCGAGTTTGGTCACTTGTACTTTTGTGTCAATTCCACGGGACAGAGAGGATGATGTGCGTACATTAGAGACACAGAGAATCACCGTTCTTGCTGTGACCCCTTTTGGCAGTGTCAGAAGAAAAAAACAAGAATGGATTGGCCAGTGGGAGAAAACCATCTGTTTGCTCCTAAGTCTGAATAGATGTTCCCTGAGTGAGCAGCTGTGCCAGTGCAAGACAATTGCCTTCCTCCCTTTCCTGGTGTTACCAGTCCCTCCCCAAGGTCACACAGTGGATGGGTCTGCTGAGCACTCACGGGCTTTGTGCAAGACCTCCCGGCCGTGACAAGGGCTTGGGTTTTGTCTGAAGCTGCTCAAGGAGGTCACAGGATCCCATCAGCAGCTGGAGGGGTGGAGTGGTAAATTCCAGGTGGCAGGCAATGGAACTGGGGGAATCACAGCCAGGCCCAGGAAATACCTGTCTGCATTGTCCCTGGGGACTGGAGAGAACATACCTGCCTGGGGTGGATAGGCAGTTTGGAAGAAGGTTCGTGTTGTTCAGATAGACGCTTGGCCTAAATCCAAGGGTGTCAGTAGGCGACTTTCACAAGAACAAGGCACGTAACGAAAATTCCCCGGTGGTTTTCTGTGCTAACTATCTTCCCCTGCTGGAATGGGACAGGTCTTATCTTTCTAAGGAAGCTGTCAAAATTTTTCTTCTGAAGAACATCACCCCCACCATTGCCTAATTGCTGCACAAAGCTAAAAATAAATGCACTGCTTTCCACTGAACTGCCTGCGCACAGGAGACAGGCTGCAGGGGCTCACTGGGAAGCTCCTCCACACTGAAACAAAACAGAGTGTGCACATAAGACCTGTTGACTGGCAAAGCAAACCCTCCCCTGGTTGTTTGCTATATCCACAACATGACTTCTTGATGCTTACTCAGCCTAATCTCCTTTGTACGATGTGCCAGAGTTTTGCTACCCTGCTGCTGCAGCTGCTTCCATGTTTCTCCTTCAAAAAGATCTGACACTGCTCAGCTTCACCTCTGCCTGCAAGCAGGGGTTGGGATCAATGTGCTTCACCAAGACCTGGTGTGATTTCCTCCCTGGGGTTCCCACAATGCTTTTGCTGTCTTCTCCAGAGCACTTGGATTGCCCAAGTGACCAAGGGATCTTGTTGTAAAGCTTGGCCGGAATTAATGTGGTGCTCCTGTTGCCTCACAGAGTTAGGGGTAAAGTATATGAGAAAACCACCAAATGCTGTTAAAATTGCTCATCCTGACTCCAGTTCCTGCATCTGTTTCTGCCAGAGAAAAGATCTGCAGCCTTGCAGAAGTGACAGGCTTGGGAAAGGTGCTTTCAGGAGCGTTGCAGGTCACAAATTGGAAAGCAGAGGGCTGTTCTCTGTGCCAAAGTATCTTCTATGTTTGCACCACAATGTGAAGCCACCTGGCCAGTTTTCATGGGCTTCATTGCTCCTATTTACAGTGGCCTCTTGGCTCAACCTTTCAGCACTGGTTCAGTCACAAGGGCAGGGATGTGTTTGGCTTTCAACACAACACATTACCAGGACCTGCCTTTCCAAACTGCCCTGTGCTCTTTCTCCAAACCCCTGCAGGTTGGCAGATGTGGACTCCACGGGCTTTAATGTTGAAAAGGCCACTGGAACTGCAAGGAGTATGTACCTGAGGTGTGTGGATCCCAAGCAGTTTGTAGGGTTTTGGCTTCTCAACTCCCAGGAGATGTTGTTACAAGCATCCTGCTCAGTCCGTAAAATGGCACTGGAGGGTCAGAGGGAGAGGAATAAAATTCCCTTTCCCCTGCAGGTATGAAAAACTGTTGTCTGACCAGTTCAGTGCTGAATTTGAAACTTTCTTTTAAGGTGAGTGTAAAAGGGAGCCAGATCTCCTGTTCCTTGCACAGATCTACAGTTTTGCAGGATCACCAGGTACTCAGGACCTATCAGGAGATGCCCAGTCAAACTGCATTTTTGAATGCCTAAATGATCCATCATTTGCTGAGGCTGAATATAAAATGGGCTATTTGGGCTCTGGAGCTTGATTACCAAATGGTGGGGATTTCAAGAAGAATTTCCTGCAGTTCCTGTATAGTACCTGCCAGCCCTGTGCACACATTTGAGATGCCCTCAGGCATCTCAGACAGGACCAGATGTCTGCCTTTAAGCAGCAGAATTACACCCTGAATCTCCCATGGAAGCTCAGACTTGCAGTTTGTAGGTAGACAGCCACATGCATTTGGATATTTTTGTTCCTGTTCTACTACACAGGAAACAACTCGTTCTCTTTTTATGGGCTGTGTCAAAATGTGGGGCAAAGGAAGGAAAAGGAAATCCCTGGCAACCTGAAGGCCTTCCTGATCTCAGACAAGTCATGGACAGCTATCTGGTTTTATCCCGAATGAGAAACTAATTCCAGTGAAGTTAGTAGAAACTTTGCATGAGGGTTTAAAGGTAGGATTTCAGCTTCCTGAGAAAACTGACTCACTAATGCTCCCTAGAAATTCAAATACCAGATTGATAAGGTCAGGAAAAAGCAACCTTGCCTGCTTATCCAAGTTAATCACTGATCTTTTGTGCTGGTTTTGTGTAGTATCTGCATCTTGATAAAAAATAATCCTGTCATCAGCTTCTGCTGAGAGTGGGTGAAGGGAAGAGTTAGCAAGAAGTCTGGTGCCCTTCTCCCAGTGAGGGATTCTTGTGAAGCACTGGCACATCTTACCGAGCATCGTTGATTTTCATCGACTTCAACATATTTTAGATGAAGGGGAAAATCCAGAGGAAGAAGAATGCACTGGGCTGAAAGATGATGAGAGTCCCAGGAATTGTGACAGTGAGAAGTGTGACCTCATTTTCATTGGAAAGATAACAGGGGGGAAAAAAGCCATGCTGAACTCTGCAGTGTTTTACACTGCTCAACTTTTCAAAATAAATGACAGAATTTCCCTGTTTGGATGTGCTGCCTATCATTATTTTCTAGAAAACAGTTATGGTGCATGTTTTTCTTCTGGTTCAGCCCTGCCCATCTCTAAATTCAGGGATTTTCTGGGAAATGCAGAGTCTGACTCAGACCTTGAAGTGTTGGGTCCAAAGCCCTTTGACACGACTCCCACTGACTCCGGAAAAGTTTGTACAGCCTGGCTGCTACTCATACCAATGAACATTGGACAAGTGAAAGTAAGTTGCTTATATCTGAACTAGTCCCCCTCAGGTTCCCTTTAGAGCCTGTGGAGAGGAGTCAGATGCTGCTGGAGAACAGTTCCTCTGACCTATTTTAGGATGAGATGAGTCACTCCCTGAAAGAACCTGTTTTTCCCCATGGACCATAAGGGGAGTCCAGGATGGCTAGCTCAGACTTGTGTGCCTGACTTTGAGGCGATTCTTCCTCCACCTGTCTGTTTTTTCAGGTCTGTGCTTCACTGCTTAGCACTGCTGTTGCTGCATGGATCACATTATTGCAAGAACAGATCCATACTCCACTGCCGCAGCATCACCACCAGACATCACATACCGTGGTTTGACTGATAACTATGCTGATCACACTGCGAGCGGCTGCCAGGGTCAGGCTGGTCTTCCAATATAGCTAAAACTGACACATTTTGTGTGAACAGAGTTATAAATGGGATCTTGAAAGCGTTTCTGTTCCAGCGGAAATCAGGAGAGATGTTGTGTCGCAGGGTGAGCCCCCCGCGTCGAGAGGACTTGCGACAGGAGGCTGAAAGCAAGTAACAGGCAAAGTCATTATCTGCGTGTACACAGCAAATGGTGTGAAAGGAGCTAGTCCTCCTCGGCTCTCCTGTGTGCTGGTTAATATCTTCCGTGGCTCCAGTCAGAGCAATTTACTCTAGTGCAAGTGAAGTCTGTAACTGGTCTGGAAATGGTAAAGAGAAAGGATGAGAGGGTCAGGGGACTCCCATGGTGGGGATATTCAGGCAACTTTCTTTAGCATTCTTGTACCTAGTGTTAATTCTAGGAAATAAAAACCACTTGACACATCTGCTCTTAGTTATTTGCACAGGCCCAAATTTGCCAAATCAGTTGTCGAAAGCTAGACACTGAGGCTGTCAACATGCATCTCCTTCTGGATTCAGTTGTGATGATGGAGATGTTCCCAACCTGGTCTTTCTGCCCCCATCACCTTCCATGCAGACCCTCTCACCTCAAATCTGCTGCTGGTTTGCCCTGGAGGCCAGACCCCAGCCCATTCCAGCTCAAAAGGGCTCCCTGAGCTAAGATCATGAGCATGCTGGTCCCCTGGAAAAGGGCTGTTCCCATAGCTTTGGCAGCTGGGTGCTTGCTGGATCACACGCTGCGTTCCTTCAGGCAGTATCATTTCAGCTGGTCACCAGCTTTCCCTCCAACATGAGGCACTACTCATCAGACAACGTGGATGGCTGGAGGCTTCCCTCGTGCTTGAGCTTCTGGACTCTGGATTAGCTGGTCTCCGTAGTGAGAAAAACATTATCTAGCATTGGTGATGCTGTGGGTACCGAAATTAGTTACCTAGATGTCAAGCAGGTGTGGAGCCACTGCAGCCCAGCAATGCCAGCTTTGGACATCTGGCAGGGAATAAAGCCATGGTGATGAAGGCAAAAAGCATCTCCTTCTGCCATTTCCAGTCTTTACGAAGGAGAAGGTTCCCCAACATGCTCCCATCTTAGAGACTCTCATGGGGTGTTGTTGGGGCTACAGCATGGCAAAGCAGCTCCTTCTTGGTTAAGTCTGAGGTGTAGGAAAGGATGAGGCAGCTCAGGCTGCAGGTAAAGCTCCAGCTCACACACACTGTATTCACCTCAACTGGCCACTGGCACAGGCCAACTGGTGCCAAACTTCCCTCTGATCACCCAAGGTCCATCTCAGCCTCTTTCTGTAAGTGCTGCATTCACCTGTCATTTGCTTTCACTTTTCACCGGTGTAAATAACAAGAGGTAAAATGATGGACATCCCAGCCCTGAGACAGCCACAAGGAGGTGGCCACCAGCCGCTGGTGTCAGCAGCAGCCTGGAGCTGGGAAGGCAGCACAACATACAGCAGCTTCCATCAACTTCCACCAATGCTCCTGAGCTGGGGTAGCAGCTGGAGATGCTGTCAGAGCCATACAACATCAGTTCACTCATTCCAGAGTAAAGTGATGCATATGCCTGAACCTGAGCCAGAAACAACTTTTGGAGGTCTCTCAAAAATCCCATTTTAGCCACATGCTTCAGTGACCCAGCCCAAATGTCCCTTTGCTGCTGGCCCATGGAGAACAACCTTTGCAAGTCTCTAGACAGGCCTAGATTTGCCTCCCTGGATCACTCCACACCTCCAAAATATAAGTCTTTCCAATTGCTAATTAGCACAGTCTTTGACAACTCCACTAAGCAGAAGCCACCATCCCTCCCACACACTCATTTTTCTGTGACATTGGCATAAGGAGCAACTCATTTGACACCCATAAATTTACCTCATGGTAAAACCACATGAGAGCATGGAGAAGCACTTGTCTGGATCTTCAAGTATATTTTTCCCCAGGAAAATTGAAGAGAAGAGAAAGAATAGAAAAAAAAAAAAAAGGCAATTACTAAAAAAACAACCACCCAGCTCTTAGGAAATAAAATAGGGATACAGTTCCTCTTTGATGAGGGGCTAATTGGTTTGTATAAGCTTCATTGGAGGAAATCCTGCACTATATTGCTTGTTTGTCTCCTCCTTCCAATTCCTATTCATGTATGCACCACGACTGCAAATTGCAGCCATTTCCACAAGCTTGTCACCTCTTCCTCCGAGTGTGTTAGCAAAAGAGGGAAATCAAGTGCTCTGCACTTTCCCTCAATAGCTCTTAGCGCATGTTTTGGCTTTAATCGGGAACAAAATGCTTTCGAAGCAGCATCTGATGCTGCTGGTTATCTGCTGGCTGCTTCTCTAGTTTATGGCCTGGCACATTTAGATAACGGGTCAGGTTTAGGTGCTGACCCCAAGGCAGGTTGCTTGAGACAGGGGTGGAAATGTGGCCTAAGCACTGCTGTAGGGAGCAAAAGTTCTGCTGGTGTTGCTTTTTCCACATCTTAATGATTCTGTGAGTTAATTCTAACAGAGCAGCAAGTGCACTCAAACATGGGGAAAGGTTTTGGGGGCAAAAATGCTAAAAATTGAGAAGACGAAGGGTTGCAGAGGTGTAAAACAAGCAAATTGCATCCCATGTAGTATTGCTCCCCAGCACAAATTTGATAAGATGGGATGAAGGAGCTGGAAGGAGAGGCATCACGTGCCCCCAGTCTCCTGGTGAGGCCATGCTCCAAGGACTGGAAACCACCTGCAATTCCTTAGCCGGGGATTCCCATGGGAAGTGGTTACCACAGGCAGTGGCTGTGCCCGTGCAGCACAGGGACGCGTTTTACCTACTGTTGGCCAGCTGCAGGGAGGGGAAGAGACAGAGCTGGGATGCAGAGGAGCAAATTAAGGCTGTGACAGATGAGCTTTGGCAGGAAAAGCCGTGGCAGCTTCCATCTCTGCTGTTAGAAAAGCGACTGCCCCCGCAGCTCAGCTGCTTGGGGTTGAACCCAACCCACCACCAGTCTGGGCACCAGTGCCAGGGCCGAGCGCCCTGGGGCACGTGGGACAGAGGGGCAATGCAAAACATCTGCAGGCAGCCTGGGCAGAGCTGATCTGCCAAAACCTTCTATTTTAGGCTGACAGCTCTCAGCACCGCTGCTGTGATACCTTCACCCCCGTCACCTTCAAGCCAAGGTGAACCACGAGTTGGAGTCAATGGCCCCTGTAGGTCTTTTGAACCCTTCCTGCAGGGGAACTGGTATTAAGCGAGTTTAATGCCTATTTATGTCATATTTACGTTACTTGTGGTGTGTCAAGTGGCTGTGGGGAAATGCCAGGCCCAGTATAACTACTTTTCCTGAAGTAATGGGGTAAATTTGGTCCACCCAAATGCAGCTCACCTGTCAAAGGGAGAGTAAATAGGTATCCCTGTGTGCCAACAGCAGACCACACTCACATCGAGTGCAAGTTAGTCCTGTGTTTCTCTCCTGCATCAATTCCATCTCACTTTGCAACCCTGGCCCCATCCGTCCTTTTCTCAAGGGACTGCAGGAGTTCTGCCTTTGGTTTTGTCTGGGTGGAAGAGTCAGTCTCCTAGGTGCATTGGTATTCCTGTCTCCGCTGTGATTAAATGGTAATAATAATAACCAAATTAATGTGTTAAACCGATTTCACACACACTAGTACATCAGGGTAAGAATGTTTATATATCCCTGCACCTTCTAGGTGCTTTCAGTCTCCAGCTGCTGTCTTTGTCTTAGCCCAAAGAGAACAGCAAAGTCCAAGCTTGCATTCCTGTTTATTTACAAAGTGATCTCGTAGCCAAATCACCACCCCCATTCCATTTTTACAGGCTTTTTCCTTATTGAGGTATAAGTAGCTTATTCTCTCATGTCCTATGCAAAGTCCAGATGGTAGCTAGAAAGGGCAGCCCCATCAGACACCCACCAGCTGTCGCGTGTAACCTCCACGCCAACCACCCCCAAAACAGCCTTTTATTGCCTGCAACTCTTTAGTTTACACTAACACAATGTTGGATTTTTTTGGGGGGAAGAACAATGAAGTCTTGAACTGAGTTTCAGAATTGTCGCTGGTGTAAAGAAGATGCTGGACAGGCAGAGACTCTGGCTATAAGTAATTAGGGGATTATGGCTATTGCTTTTTCCTTTCTCTCTTTGCATCGGATAGGACAGTACTTTTTTGCTAATGCAATTTGTTTCCCTGGCTCTTACTAGTGAGTTATTCCTGTTAATCACTCAAGAAAGTGGGAAAGAAAACTTCTTTACAAAAAAGAAACTGCAAGAGCACAAAGACTACCGGAAGGATTCATGGAAAGATGTAAATTTTCCCACTTTTTAACATGTATTTACTTGTACTTTTCCTGTTTTAAATTTCCTTTATCTCGAGTTTTCTGTAATCACTCTAAGGAGGATGGTCACGGGTTCTGCTATCAGGCTAATAAAGTGCAGTGGAGTCAACAGACCTGTCTCTGTTGACTTTAAGCTTTGGATCGTGCAACAGAGAGTGAAAACAAGTCCCTTGTGACAATAACAAAGTTGCTGGGGTTAATGGGTGCTTTTGATGCCAGAGATCTTTTAGGATTCATGTAATTCAGAGGAACAAAAAACTTCTTAAACTCCCAGCCGCGCACTCTTTGATTCAGTGTAATCCCCATAAATTTAAGGCAAAGCCAGATGAGCTATTTAAACCAGGACTCATGTGCCCTGTCTGAATCCTCACCTCCAGCCACGGCTCAGTGCAGGCAAGAGGAGGGGACTGCAAATGCATGACAGGTCTTAAAGCTGCCTTAGGTTTCTAAAGTGCTGTATCTTGGGCTCTCCTATGTCACTGCTCGTATCCTTCCACTGTCTGGGGAAAGGGAGGCGTTCTTGTTGCTGCCTTTCCCATGGGAAAGTCTGGCTGGGCACCCGCACTGGTGGAGATGGCCAGGCAGGGACCCTAGAGCCCAGGATGAGATACTGAGTCCTGAAGGTGCCAACACTGCATCCCTCTCCTCAGCATCTACTGCCAGTCACATCCCACATCTCCCCTCTGAGCTTGCTGCGTTTTGTGAGGGCTGGTTTTAGGCACCTGCTCAAGGCAGTGGGTTTTTGGGGACAACAAGGTAGGAGTCAGGGTGAGGGACAAGACAGCACCAAACCTTGCACAAGTCCAGCCCAAGGCTCCTTTCTGCTGTGAGTCTCTGGTCGCCACTGGAGCCAGGGGCAGATCTAAGGGAACCAGGCACCAGTCCTCACTGCTGTTGCAGAGCAGCTTTATCAGGAGGGTTATGTGATAAGGGAAATTATTAGCTAGCTGCCATGTTAAGTGGTTGGGAGTGAGTGGATGCACAAGACCTGAGTGGTCCTGGCAAAGAGAGGATCAGTGTTATCCCAAGGAAACACAAACCTGGAAGCCCTGGGGGATATTAATAGAAACTGTGTGAGATCTGCAGCCTCAGAAACCCTGCTGCTCTCTCAGAGTAATTAGCTAAATGTGAAGTGCTGTTTGCCTGAAAGCTGGAAATAGCAGCGCTGAGAGAAAGTAGAGACATCAGTGCACCCATCAGACCAGGCGCTGCTGATTGGTGTTCAGCAATTAAAACGCTTTCTCTGGAAATGCCCCTGAGTGTTAACTACCCCACTGCTGAGAGATGCCCTCAATATCTCTGCCAAATGTCTGACTCTGGTCTGTTGGGACCTGCCTTCTCCATCCAGGTGCTTCACTTACTCAGGTGGTGGCAATAAAGCAGCCAAACTGGTTTTAATGCCGTGTTTAATTCTGAGGCTTGTCATGTTGGCTTTGTTTGGATGATAATCAGATAAAAATAGCATCCAGGTTTTTCTTCCTGACACCTCCAAAAGCTGCACAGAGGTCCTTTTAAATTGATCTAATGTGACTGGGAGTGATCTGGGGAGCATGGAGGAGGGTGAGATGGTGACTCCCATCTATAGATTCCCCACTTCCTTTGGGTAGTAAGATGATAATTTGTCCCTCGGTGGCCCTTAGAGTGGTGGGGTGTTGCAATAGTGGTATCACAGAGAAAACTATTTTGGTTATGAGGCCATTTTCTTTATCTGATTCCTGCCTCCATCCCTCAAAGAGGGACCAAGTCACCCTTAGGCCTGACATAATGCTCACAATGAGGGTTTGTAAAATTTAGATGAGCCTCCACTCAAATGGAGAACACGGAGAGAGGTACTGCAGGGGTCAAGCTGTCATCTCAGGTCATAGATAGAGCACCAAGACACCATCCCTTGGTCTGAGTCTACTAGCAGCCATATTTATGTCTGTATTATAGGCTTGGCCATAGACCCTGCTTTATGTTCCATTCCATGGGGATTCCTAAACCAGCTGGGAAGCCCAGGCAGAGCAGTGCAGAAAGAATGATAAAAGTTTGGCCCCACTGAGGTGACACAGGGGATGGATGTGTGGGAAGCCAGTGCAGGAGTCTCTGACTCACATTTATGTCCTTGGCAATTGTCACACATCAACCCCACTCAAGGTGTGCTCACCAGGAGCATGGAAATGGATTATGGTCCCACCCAAGGGACAGCCTGAGCCCCAGACCTCATTACTTGGAAACTGAACACCTGAAGGCTACAGGCAGCAGAATTTGTAGGTGGAGGAGTCAGTCTCCACAGCCTTTCCTCCCACCAGAATGATCTGTAAATGGGCTCTGCAAACGAGACAGATTATCTTTCTTTTTTTCCTCCAGACATACTTTGCGAGGCTTTTGTTAGACCACAGCCACAAGCTCCTGCAGCTCTGCTGAAGATAACCTTTCCCAGCCTGCAAACGAGCCCAAATCATTTGATGAAACAGAGCCTGGCTTTGTTATTTTCTTCTCATTTCTCACAAAAACTGAAACAAGGAATTGATACCTGTTTTTATGGTCTGATTTCCAAGAATTCAGCATGTTCTGTTGTGGCTCTCCTGTCTCCTTTCTGATTGATTTTCCTCCCACTCTGTCTCAGTCTTCAAGGCACTGAGCTGAGTTAAAGCCAGGGTGCCTCTCTGGGTCCTGAACTGTACATGGTGTCCTGCAAGACAGTGACAGAGCCAGCCTGTGCTTTCTGCAGCCCCAGCTACAAAATACCTGCTAACCACTCAACTGCTGGAGATCTACCTCAACCCGAGCTCTTCTTGGATGCTTCACCACTCCTATGGCATTCGTGGTGAGCGTGGGTCTGTTTGGGAGGCTCAACCCACCAGAAAGCTGTTTGCTCCACTTTAGGGGCTGGTGAGGTCCAGAGGGGATGCAGATGGAGAGATCTTTATAAATCTGCGGGAAAGCCCCTCCCCAGATGAAATGCGTCCCTGCATCATTTTTCAGCCCAGACCTCACCTTTTCTGAGCTGTGCCAAGCCCATGGTTTGTGGCTTGCAGATCCTTTAGCAACATTTAGCTGCCTCACTCCTAATGGGTTTGATTTGCCACCTAAACCCCAGCTGGGCTCTTTCCCCTGCTGCTCAAAGCTATCACTAGGCTTTGGCCAAGGTAGTCCACAAAGACTCTTATAACCCTTTCCAATAGGCTTCGGAAGAACCTGTGAACTCACCACAGTGATTGGCATCTATTATACACTGATAATGCAGCCCCTTGGCTATTTATTAATTTTAATTTAATTGCACATGTAGTGGTCTCCTCTATGCCTGGCAGAGCTTTATAGCATGGCACGACATGTCCCAGCTCTGAATCTTCTGCAGCCAGTGCCAGTGATTTATTTGAGCTGTTTTAGCAGCATTTTTTATCCAAGAAAGAAAGAACACCCAAAAAAAAAAAAAAAAAAAAAAGCTGATCTGACTTTCTGGCAGATAGCTTGCCTTCACAGCACAGCTATCAATGCCCCAGCCCCCACCCCAATGCCTGGGCTAGAGGCTCAACTGGAGAAGCTGCCCAGGCTCCACCCACAGAGGTCAACCCTGAAGCAATGGAGAATTTGTGATTAAATTGTGATCTAATTATCAGAGCAGACATACCAGAGCCACCAGCTAGCTGAAAAGGCAGGTAGTGTTTCATTGAAGTAATTATTTTTTTTTTACATTTATGGACTTCCAGGAGAGGGTTGGTTGAGCTTATTCCAAGGCAGGTAAACACCAAGTTGAAAAAGTCCTTCTCTCTAGTCAAGAGCTCATGATTAAGACTCTTCTGCTCCTGAAAGGGTCAGAAATAGGGCTAAAATGCAGCTCCTGAGAGGTGGGCTGGGGGCAAAGTGCACAGAGGTGAATTATAGAATCACTAAGGTTGGAAAAGACCACTAGGATCATCGAATCCAACTGTTAACACGGACCCATGTCCCCAGATGCCCCATCCACACACCTTTGGATGCTTCCAGGGATGGTAACTCCACCACTGCCCTGGATAGACTGTTCCAAAGCTTTTGAGTCCTTTTGGTGGAGAATTTTTCCCTGATATTCAACTCAAGCCTCCCCTGGCACAACTTGAGGCTGTTTTGTCTGGTCCTGCCAGTTGTTACTTGGGAGAAGAGACCAACCCCCACCTTGCTACAACCTCCTTTTAAGTAGCGCTGGAGAATAAAGGAAGGTCCCCTGATCTTCCTTTCCTCCAGGCTAAACAACCCCAGCTCCCTCAGTCACCCCTCAGAAAGTATAGCTGGAAACTTTGAAGCTCCAAACAAGCCAAGGATTTCCTCAATCCCCAGTTCAACAGTTTGCTGCTGTCTCTCTCTGTGTCTCCTGGTCATGCACAAAACAGCTACCAGGTGGTGGTGCTGACCTATCCTCCCTGTCTTTCCTTGCAACTGGTCTGAACTATTGATGGAATTTTTGGGGAAAGGCTTAGGCAGGTATCAAGCAGCAAACTCTGCTTTGGGTATGGAGCTCTTTGCTCTCTTCTCTTTTTTTTGCCTACATGTTTTTGAGCCAAAACCTAGAAGAAAAAAAAAATCTAAAAATGCTTCCACCTGGAATAAGGCTCACAAAAGAACCTCATTAAACTTTGATGATTACACATTCAAATGGAGCTCTGTTGGACAAAGAGCTGCTGCTGAGGACAAGCCAGTTTTTCAAGACTCAACTCAAAGGGGCTGTTGGTTAAATGTGGGAAAGCTTGGCAAGGAATTTAGCTCCACCGAGGAGCCTGATCAGAGAGCCAACCTGACAAAGGGTTCTGGCACTTAGAGAAATCAAGGTCTCTCCAGCCACTTAAAAGGAAACTTGTGTAGAAGGAAGAACAAAGGCAGAATTTTTTTTATTTTTTTATATATATATATATTTTTTTTTTGTAACACAGACATCCTTTGAATTGAAGAGCCTGCATAGGGGAAAGAAATTTTCCTTAGAGGAGGTGGGAGCAGTGAATGACTTAGAAGAGAAACCGTGTGTAAGAGGAGAAAGATATAGGACAGTTTTGGGGTGTATATGAATGAAGCCATCAGAGTGTAAGAAAAAATCCCAACTCAGACAGGGAAGTGCTGCAGATGTGCTGATTTGTCTCTGTAACTGTTTGTTCTTTGTGCTACGGTGGAGAGTGATTGTGCTTTGAGCCCCTGCAAAATTCATGCACTTGCACAATCCCACTGCAGGATCACCTCAGGAGAGAGGAACAATGAACTCACAGTGTCCACAAAGGCTGACCAATGCATCACATTTCTGGGGCACAGGAGCATAAGACACATCCAGACAGGATCTGGGGAACTCCAGAAAACAAGGAGAAATACAACCTCCTTAAGTGAAGAGTTCAGGCCAGGACATACCAGAGTCACCTGTCGATGGGTGGTTCAGTGGAGACTTTCACTGGATCTCTGCCAGGTGGTGATTTACAGAGATATAAAGCCACAAAACTTACACCCATTCCCACCATAAGTAAAAGCCCCAGAACAGACACTCTCATGCCAAAAGGAAGTCCTTTTCCTGGCCCATTTATTCCATTTTGGCAAGTGGTCTGAGAATGAGCAGCAAAACCTCTGGTCCCCCTGCAAGAGATTGTTGATAGCTCTTGTGCCTCATCCCTGTCAGCAAACACTCCTCTGTGGATGGTTAGTCAATGCTGACCAGCAGCAGTGTCTGGACCTTTTATTTTAAAATCAATTTCCTTTAAGGGTTTGGTTTTCATTAAATGGATAGTAAAATTGTCCTTTTTTCTGCAAATAAATTCACTATAATTTGGAAACACTTGTTACTGCAGAACAGACACTGAATGCCTCAAATCAAAGCATGTCTACGTAGATGTTTACGTATATGTGTGTGCATATACACACAGAAATGTGTTTACATTCTGAATAATTCTGTGGGTATATGTACATAAATATATTTCTCCATAACAAGTGGGCATGTAGCTTTTCTCTGAAAAGGGGGAATTTTTCCACAGGAGGTTTAGACAAAACTGAAACTCTTCTCAGCGACCACCATTTCCCCCAGGACTCCTGTCAGTTCCTCTTTGGTGTCACAGTGTTGAACAGACCTTTGCTGCCCAGCAGGGTGGCAACACGCACAAGTCTGCCCTTTCCCCACCCTGAGGATGCCCCGTGCCTCGGGGAACCCCAGCACCACAGAAACCCCCACACCACAGAAACCTCCTGTGCTTGCTGCTCCATGTCTGCAGGGCTGGTGCTCGCAATCTGGGACAATCCCACTGGGAAAATCCAAGTCGAAGGGTTATACCAGGGGTGGGTTCTGAGGTTCTGCTCATGGCTCAAGGAAGGTCAGGAGCTGTGCCCTTTGAGCAGCCAGGTGCCCAGGGGATATTTCTGGGTTTAACATGATTTTGGATTGGGAAACACCAGAGCAAAAACTGTACCTTTGAAAATTCAGCCCTATCCAAACATGATTATTAAGGAGTGAGTTTTCAAATCCCTACCTCAGTTGCAGAGGTGGAATGGAATGGAACAGAACAGAATGGAATGGGATAGGATAGGATAGCATGGCATAGCATAGCATAGCATAGCATAGGACAGGATAAGATACTTCAGTTTGAAGTGACCTTGAATGATCATCTGGTCCAACTGCCTGACCAATTCAGGACTGACCAAAATTAAAGCATTTCCCAAATGCCTCTTAAATACTGAGGCATTTACCACCTCTCTAGGAAGATTTTTTTCCAGTGTTTGACCACCCTTTCAGTAAAGAAATGATTCTTAATGTCCCATCCAAGCCTCCCCTTGTACAGCTTTGAATCATTTCCGTGTGTCCTGTCACTGGATCCCAGGGAGAAGAGCTCAGATGTCCCACTGCTTTGCTCTTTTACGGCAAGGAGGGTGGCAGCAAGCTGTGAACAAAAGACTTGTGGAGGGAAAGGAAATGTTTAGCTCCCTTTCTTGTGTCCTGCTTGCTTGCAAAGTTGCCCTCCGAAGAGCCCTGGCTTTTAGTAGTGATCCCTGCCTGCCACATGTGATCAGATGCTGGCCATCTGAGCACATCTCTGTTACAGCCCAGTGCTGGCTCCCAGCCATCTTTAGATGTTTGTTGTGCAGAGCAGTTGGGAAGCCTGCAGAGCCTGGCAAAGTCCTGTTCTCATCTCAGTGGGGTGGAGGGAAACCTGGAGGGCAGAGTCCCGCTGCCCAGTTCACTACACCTAGCACTGGGCAGGGGTGATGAGTGTTGTGAGGGGACCTCGTTAATTTAAGGCCACATCCTTGGGGATTAATGCAGAACAATGCTAACTTCACACCCACAATCTAAGGATGTGGAATCAGAGTTTTACTTCAGGTTATCAAAGTGTAAATGTCACTCAGGGAATACTGCCACAGGGCTCTGTTCCCAGCCCTGTACGACTTGGGTTTGGATTTATTCCCTTTTCCCAGCTCTTATTCCTGTAACGCCCAGTAGCTGCCTCCCTGGGAATGGTCTACTATGGGAAAGAAAACGGGAAGAGGTGGCTTTTGGGAGCAGGAGATAAATGGATATCAGGAGGTCAGCTGGAGGAAGGAGAGGTCAGGACCGAGAGAGAACAGATCAGATAACGGGTTAGAGAGGGTGAAAAAAAAAAAAAAAGACAGGAAATTCACATTTGTTACAGGAGAAAAGGAGGAAGCAAGTAAAGGGGATGAAATGGGTGAGGATACAGTTGAGTTAACAGCCAGAGAAGAAGCGAGGTGGAAGAAAGCAATTTTTTCTCTTCCAAAATATGCAGATGGGCTTGACTGCAATGTTTCACTGACTGAGTGCAATTTCAGGAAATTGTTCCCTGGTGCAAAAAGAAAAAAAAAAGAAAAAAGAAAAAAGACCTTAATTTTAGTAGAAATATTTCATTTCTCTTTGAAGCTTCTCTCACATTAACAAATTATCTGAGCAATTTATAAAAACACTTAAGAGATCACTGTGGTCAGACAAAGTGCTTGTTTGGCCCAAAACACAGTTATTTTATTAAAATGCCAATTTCCCCCTTCCTAGCTGGAAAATGTCCGTTTCTGGTTACCCCACGGCAAATATGTCTATTTTTTCCGGTCTGGCCACCCTTCACCCCTATCAGTTATTTGTGCAGTTCTGCTTTTCAGCAAATTTACACAGCTGACAGCCAAGGGTACGAGTCCCACAGATGGGCACGAGAAGGAAGTCCTGTGAAGCAAGAAAGGTGATCATTAGAGTCTGACCAGATCTATTGCCTGTAAATATTAGCAGAGCAGAGAGCGTCTCTGTTACACAGGCATGGCCATGCAGAGGGAGGTTAATCTGCACTCTCGCCAGTATCATTTTAATCCAACACACAGTCAGTTGGGTTGGAAAGAAAACAGCTTTCTGAGCTCTTTTCCAACTCTCGGGTGTGTGAATAAACACTCCGCTCGCATAGGAAGCTGGTGACAGATGGAGCAAGAGCTCGGCTCTTCTGCTGTGCTGGCCTGGGCTCCAACCACGAAACCACAGTGACTTTACCCATCATCTAACCTGGCTCACCCGTGCACAGGCAGTGTGCTCACCCCTGGCCCACCAGCGCTGAGCCAGCAGCTGGGTCTCACCAAGGCTTTGCATCCCCTGCAATTTGTCCCTTCACTGCAGCACAGTGCAGAAATACCTGAGCTGTCTCCAGCCTTGCTCGTGGGAGCTGGAGCTGCGGGAAAAGGAGGAAAAGTTGCTGGTGCCAAGCTGCTGTGGGTGCCCGTGGGCTGGATTGCCCTGCTTTGAGCATTTTCCACTGTCACTGCTCTGAAAACAACAGACACACAGCTTGTTGCAACAACTTGAAGAGTGATGCTCACACAGCTCTCATCAGCACATATCCACAGTAATTTCTGCATGGGCAGACAGTGATAGGGCAAGGAAGATTGGTTTTAAATTAGAGGAGAAATATAGATTAAATGTTAGGGGGAAATTCTTTCCTGTGAGGGTGGTGAGGCATTCGAATTGGCTGTGGATGCCCCATTCCTGGAAGTGTTCAAAGCCGGGCTGGATGGGGCTTGGAGCAACCTGGTCTAGTGGAAGGTGTCCCTGCCCATGGCAAGGTGGTGGAATGAGATGGTCTTTAAAGTCCCTTCCAACCCAGGCCATTCTATGGCTCTGTTATTCTTATGTGGTTTTGCACGTGGATATTTTGCAGGAGTTCTTGGATTTTTCTTGTTTTCAGCCTGTTTATAAAGCAGCCCATGATCACTCAAGCAGCAGTTTATTTTTGAGTGAAGCATCACCTTTTGCTTTTACATAAACCACCTGACTCTCAGCTGAACCAGGAAAAACAAACAGCACAGAGCAAAGTCGTCGCTGTGCAAAAACTAAGAACAGCCAGGCAGAGTTTTGCCAGGAGGACCATGATTTGCATCTCTGGTTGCAAACATACAAATTTCTCAGGCTGGCAAAAGCTCTTTATTTGGTGTAACTGGACAGGAAGAGCATTTTTAATCATATTTTATCTGAAAAGTAATGGAGAGCACAGTCACAGCAGCACAGGCTGAGTGTTCCTAAGCAGTGTGTTTAGATGAGGATTTACTTAGGAGTGGATTTCTTTGCAACCACGTTTCTCTTCCTTTATTTATTATGTGCCTGCATTATCCTCAGCTCACAGAACCAGTTCATATCCGATTCCTAAAGTTTTTATAGAAGATCATGTGATTTCACTTAAGTCCCTTGCTCTTGGGGCCACTCAGGTGTTTACAGGCTGCACTTGGTGCAGGAGCAGTTTCATTTCTGCAGAAATGCTGCCCAGTTTCCTCCAATTCCTTGGGCAATCTTGTCCTTGCCAATATTTTTTTTTTAAACCAAACCTCTTCAAAGTCCACAGCCTTACAGTATTTTATTAACTGGCATTTATTTTCAGTGTGCTTGAAGCCCTTTTGGTTAAAGGTAACTGTTAAAAAAGCAAACGAGACTGTTGTAGATGGTTTTCCTTCTCACCTCAGGAATCTGGGGACTTGCCTCCTGATTTTTTACTAATTGGACCTGCATGTGCTGGAAGCTGTGCTTGAGGTGTGATTTTGCAGGGTACAGAGGTTGGCTGTGACGGGGTGGTCAGAGCAGAGGGGTCAGGAGGAGCACAAACCCCAGGAATGGTTGCTGCCATCCCATGGGATGCCCAGATCCCCTCACCACTCTGGCTCTGGTGCCTTTGGGAGCTGAGGCAGAAAGTTATAGGAAATGGTTTGCCTTGGGGTTATCCATTGAGCCACAGTTGTGTTTGTGCATACAGGTGTGTGTTTGGATCACATGCACAGAGAATCACACACACACACAGAGCATCCTACAGTTATCCCCATGGGGCCTTGGCTACACAAGCAAATAAAGGGGAGCTGCAAAGGGATGTAATCCCAAGCACCTGAGGCCTTAGGGCTGCTCCTGCTGCACACCAGGCAGCCTGTCCCTCAGCCTTGTTTTACCACACTTAAAAGTGTGGATGAAAACACCCTCAATCCCTCAGCCTGCATAATTTTTCCTGCAAATAACCCCTGGCACATGGGTATTTTCAGCTCTCATTTGCACCTCAGAGGGAAAGCAGCTGCAAGGGGGTACAGTGGAGTAATAAAGGTACTTTTGCTTACGTTTTGTTATATACCCTGGGTTACACGCATGATAGTCATGCTGTGAGCAGGGTGGGCAGCATTACAGGTCCTTATTCCCACTGCTAAATGTATAATTCTTGTTAATCAAGGGAGAAAAACTTCACACCAGGGTAGTTTATTTCATTCTAGGAACTGCTCCAGACTATCTGTGCCAAAGCTCTCCTCTGATGGCAAAGTCTGCATTTTCCCTGGAGGACAGGTGTTTTGCTCCTTTTCCCACTGAACCCTTTCAAGTGCACATGAGCCCTTGAGGTGAGTTTGTTATCCCGACACAAAACACCAGCTAGTGCAGTGGAGGCCCTGTGGGCTGCTCAGTAAACATCTCCTCCTGCAAACATAGCCCCCAGGCACCCGTTTGTGGTCCCAGCTGGTTTTAGTTGCTCTGATTGTGGATTCCCAGGGAATGGTAAGGGGTGCTGAAATGGGTAAGGCATGCCAGGATGGGAACTCGGGATTAAAGAGCAGACATGTTGTCTCTGTAGACAGCTTCTTCTTCTGGGGGTGGGGGGAAAGCAACTTCTGGTAGACAGGTGGGGTGAGCACCTCCTCTGCGGTATCCATGTGAACACCCGATGACCGAAGAGTCTATGGACTGGATGCGCCTCTGTCTGGGTCAGGGCTCATCCTTTCTCCATCTCTGATGGTTTGCACCTTCCAGAATTGTTTGGAGGGAAAGGCAGGGAGTGCACTGAAATGTCCTTGGAGGGATGTCCACACCCTGGAGGTGCAGCCCTGTGCATAGCCCAGATCCATCTTTCAGAGGGACACAGCAGTGGAGCCGCTGCTGGGACAGTGTCTGTACCCCAGGGTGTGTCTCCAGCAGCCAAGTGTGGGAAAATCCATCAGTTTCTGGGGTTAGGCAGCTCCAGCTCCTTATTAGGTTCAGCCTTTTCTCAGATATGATGAAAAGATAACACAGCCACTTTTCCTGGCTGCCAACAGGAACCAGGCTGAATCCAGGAGCTCAGTTTCCAGAGCATCCAGCCATCTCCTGCTCTCCAAAGCTAAGCGACTTCATAGGTGCTCCATCAGACCCAAATTATATTGCTTCACCATTCCTCTGTGCTCGATACCCCACAAATCTGCAAAAGCAGACTTTCATTTTTCTTTTTTTTTTTTTTTTTTTTTTTTTTTTAAAGAGAGAGAGGGAGAGAGAGAGGCAGTTTCCAGCCTTTCTGGTTGCAAACCAAGGTAAACTCTTGCTTTTGAGTCCGCAGACAGGCAGACTGCAACAATAACACCCGCAGAAAAGGGTGTGCTCCCATTCATCTCAATGGGTGTTAACTTGGAAGGGTAATTCTGACCCCCGATGCCAAGAGCTCTAACCATTTCACTGCTGAGCATCCCAGCCCATAAATAAAGCCTCTGGCCAGCTGTGCAGAAACCTGGGTGGGAGGGAAGCTGTGCAGCAATGAGGCGTTGACTTTTGGATGTGCCAGGAGTCTGAAATGCTCTGGGTCCTGCTGAGTCTCCCAGCCTTTCTGCGAGCCTGTGTCCATGCAGAGATGCCCCGCTGCCCCGGCGGAGCAGCCTTGGGAGGAGAGTGATGAGCCCCAGTGAATTTACTGGAGTTTAGGCAAGAAAGATCTGGCAGAGATATATTCGGCTCAGCTGCACAAAGGAATGAGCGTCTGGCAAATGCCTTGTGCTGGGTTTCCCTGGGAAACTCAGCTGGCGTTAAGATAAACAAGGTCCCGGGGAGCAGAGGGGGGAGCAGGGTGGAGGTGGATGTGGGGAGCTCGTCCTTTCCTTTGACCGAGCGTTTGTGTGCGGAGCCGCTGGCTGAGGTCAGGTCCTCACCATCCCTGGAGCTTCACAAAAGGCACATGTTTTAATAATCTGATTAGCTGAGACAGTCAAATAGTAGGAGGAAGGGAAATGTATAAAGAAAGGGAGTGGTTCAGGCAGAGTCACGCAGGCTTTGCTGCCTGTGTCCCCCTGCTCTGAGTGAAAGGATCCCACCCTTCAACATGCAAAAAGGAGAATGGGCACAGAGCCTTCTTCTCAGCAGACATGTGCAGCATGATCTGCTCCAGTTCATTAACTCTGGAACCTACTGATAACTGCTCAAACCAAGTCTCTCTTATTAATTTCTACAATACAAGCATGATTAAAGAAAATAATGTGTCATGTCATGGGTCTCTCATGTCCCATAAAGTGAGAGTGGCTCATCCCTCCTTCTGACACTCGACAGATGGACCAGCAAAGATCTGGGGGATTGGCATTGTCACTGTGTGCTCCAAAGGGAAAAAAGGGCACAAGCCCTTGGTGTTCGTATCAGAAATCACCCATGGCCCTTTAGCTGCTTTTTTTCTATCACTCCTTAAGTTTCTTATGGTATACCTCAGTGGGGCACAGCTGTGTCTAATGTAAATAACTCTGTGCTCCTCTACTGAAAGTAAAAGGAAGGAAACTAATGACAACAATAAAATAAAGCCCAAACCTCCCACTTACAGTCAGTGCTGGATCTGCCCAGTTAACCCTTGTTTGGTTTTGGTTTCCTGATAGCCAGGGAAGGTGGTTTCCTCTCAGTTTGTGCTGTGCTATTTTAGTTTTCCCCTCTGAAATTGCCTCTCTGCTCACAGCACTAGAGATCCAAAACCCAGCCACTGTTCACCCTGCTTTTAACTATTCACTTGCCATTAATAATTTTGCTTTTCTTATGAGGGTGGCAGACACCCCCATAAGGCACTTCTAAGGCTGGGGCACTAGAGGTCTAAAATTCTAGTGATATGCTGGGATTCAGGGCTGATGGATCAATGTCAGGATTTTAATCATGTTTAAATCCCTCACATGGTAAATATGACAGTGAGCAGCAGATATTAAATGGGTCCTACTTCATTTTGTCCTAAAATAAGGTATTTTAGGTAGATGCCTGTTTCTTCCCATAGTCTATTAGTGTAGCTTAAATGACAAACTTGTGTCTGTCCACAGCCATCCAAAGTGACAGAGAGGTTGATGTCCTCTACAAAGATATCAGTCCCCTCCCCACTGATGACTATTGAGTAAATCTCAGGACTGCAGTACATTTGGGCTTGGTGCACCTGCTCAGTGCTATTTAAACTGAAAAATGCATAAATAGCATCCCCCTCACTTTAAAGAAGAGGAAATGGAAGCCCAAAATTAATCTGTTTTCTTTAAGTCATACAGTAAATGCTCTGAAGACGTTTTTATATGTAAATTTTGCACAAAAATTAAGACTTTTTTTTTTTTTTTTTTTTT
>JAWWEU010000081.1:4370808-4382816 GCA_035583155.1 Acropternis orthonyx | reverse complement strand
TTTGGTTTTTGCACTGTTTGTCCCATCAGTCCAAGTGCTGAACATTGGTCTGAAAAGATGAGTTTTGTCTGCTGGTGAAAGTCAGTCTTCAATAAAATTCAGTAATTTTAGTTTCAAAATGAGGGTCCACACACAGATTGGTGCTTAAGCAGGTGGGTTCATTTTGGAGTAAAGCTGGACATAGCTCATTCTGCAGAAAGGGAAGATAAATTCCTTGTGGATTGTCCATATAAATTCCTCCACAGATAACCAAGGTATTAAACTTAATGTTAATGTCCCTTAGGCTGTTTGTAAAGTTTTTCTGGGTGGTTGGAGTGAGCACTCAGAATCAAACACATGCTAATCATAGAGACACAGAACAGGCTTGGAGGTAATTTGGTGACAAATTTCCCCTTTTACTTTCTTGGCCAGACTGGCTGCTGTGGAAATTTTTCTCAAAGGGTGGTTATCCCCTGCTCAGCTCCTCCGGACTGATTTTTACAGTTATCTACCTCTGGTCTTGAGTGGCGAGGGAGGATGAGATCTACACTTTGTCTTGCTAAACATTGTGATGCTGTGGGTCTGGTCAGCCCAAGGGTGTTTTTTTGCCATGAACTTTTGCTCTGCATGCTCAGCACTTGGGTTTGGTTTAAAAAGAGGCCAAAAACCTTCTTAAAAGTGCTGCTGTCTCATGTAACCACAGCCCTTGCTGGTCTGTTACCTTTGTGTGACTTCCTTGTTTCTTTTAACCTGTGGGACCCAGCTGTCAAGGGATTCAGGCCCAAGCCAGTGAACACCAGTGTGCACAAGTGTGTTCATACTCCAGTTTCTCTGTGAAATCCATTTACACTTTTTGCACAGCATTGCACCTTTTGGGGAAAGCAAAACCTCTGTCGAGTTGTTGATGCAGCTCAAGCCTCATCCAGCATGTGGAAGGAAGGGAACCTGGTGATCATCAGACTGCTGGGAAATACCATTTACTTGACTTTTTTGCCTCTAACCTGACCCAGAACAGCAGCTTCAATGGTCTGTTACAGCACCTATGAAGGGAGCCCTATGAAGAGGAGAAATCCCAGAAATGGAGCAGATATTATTGCAAGTAGCAGAAAACACCTCCCATTGAGGGCTGTTTTCTGACACAGAAGGGCAGTGAAGGGGGGTAGCTGCCCAGATCACTCTGAAAGACAAAGAATACAAGGTGTCAAACAATTTTTCATGCTAACTTCAAAATCAGCCCCTTCTGATGCTTTTCTTCCCTTGTTGAGTCACAGGAGAGAACCCACACTGCCCCTCTCTGCCTGCACACCCCTTTGGTGTTAAAGAGCTGGGCTGGTGCCAAGCAGTTGCAAGTTTATTTGAGCTTTTATCTTTTGTTTTGTTATTTAACAAGCCCAGGAAGTTGGAAAAAAAAAAAAAAAAAGGGTGCAAAGAAATGCACAACCTTCAAAAACAAGTCAGAAGATGTAGGAGAGATCTGAGGTTTGTCTCCCATATTGGCCTGGTTTGACTGTCTTATAGCAAGGTGAGCAGCCAGAAAGGGGAGTGCAAATAGCCCATCACACTTTTTATCCCAGTGCAGTGATTTGCAAATCCATCCTGGATGTGGAGGGGAGAAAGGAGTTGACCCTCAGGTCTGCAGCCCTCCCGAGGTGTTCCCCAGATGAGCAGGTGCTTCAGAATACTTGCATGTGAAGGAAAATAAGACAAAGGCGCTGCAAAAATGGAGCAGCGAGGTCTTTGAGGTGAACTGAAATGCACAACTGAAACCACTGTGCTGTCTGTCTTTGACAGCTCTTCCTCATTTCACCGTCTCCAGAGAGGCAGCTGGGCTGTTGCTCAGACCAGACGGTTGGGGTGAGAAACCATCTGCTGGTTGTCCCTTCTTGCCCTGACCACTCATCCTCTGTTTCCCAACCTGCTAAATGAGGGATGGGACACCCTTCAGGAGACACAGTGAGGATTTGCTTATCAGCTGGTGAGGACCTTGCTCCCAGCAAGTCAGATGGGGGAGTTTGGGATGAAGTAGTCATGAGATGTGTCCAGTACTGTCCAAAAATATTGAGTAGCTTGCTGCTGTCAGGGTAGGACCACAAACTGGATGCATAGCATGATTAGGCAAACTGTTAGGGAAAAAGTAATCCACTTTGCTAGGGAGAAGTTTTAAGTATTTAAATGGTGCTATGTTTGATCACATAAAAAGAAAATGTTTCCATGATGCAGGAAACCCAAAGGACAACTATTATATTAGTTGGGTAATATTGGGTTGTTGTGAGGTCTAAACAAGATCAAAGTTCCCTTGTACTCATCCCTGAATATACACAAGGAAAGAGATGCTCCTGATATACCTACATAGATCAGGCTGAGACAAGAAGCATTAGCATAATGCTCATTTTACAGCTAACAAATTAGATGGGTTGGTAGATTGAGGGATTTTGTTTAAGGAGATGACTGGAGAATTAAATTTTGGTGTTAATGTAAAACTCCATGTCACTTGTAGATCTTGAAACCATGTCCAGACCAAACGGTGGACGTGATCCTTCACTTTAAGCCCTTGTTGTTATGTGGGTTCCAGGCTGCAGCCCCTCTTCACCCCACAGAGCCTGCCATCCTGAGATGCAGACATAAGGACAGCAGTGGAGACAAAGCTTTTGTGCACAGGTGGAAGCTGTTCTGAGACTGGGCCAAAATTCATTGCACCAGGTAATAGCAGGGAAATTCACCACAGGAAAGTTGGATATCGTCAGCTGGGCCCTCACCTTGGTCTGCTTTTGCAGTCAGCATAAAGGAAGATTCATCTGAACTCAACTGACATCTCACATAAGGGTGATACATCGAGTTTATGGTGAGTGACTCAGGCTGGAGAACTGGTGTAGAGATGAATTCACCCTTTATATCAAATAATGTATTCTGGGTGACCTCAGATACCTGTTTCAGCCTCTTTCCTCATGCTGTCAAGGCCCAAATGATTTGTCCGGGGCAGTGGTGGAGCTGGGAGACAGACCAGCTATCCAAAGCTGCAGATAAAATGCCCAGAAGACATGGTTTACTTCTAAACCCAGAGGCAGAGCTGGCTGGATATAAGAAATTTTGTCCTCTAGGAAACATACAAATTTGTTTCCAATTTATCATTTCAAATCTGAACAGAACCATAAAATTTTAAAGTGTTTGATGGAGCAAGAATGTAAACGTCATTCAGTCTGACACCACTGAAACATTTCACTTTGATAATAACTAAACAAAGAGAAGGCACATGCAACGTAAGTCCTAGCACCATAAAATACAGCTTACGATGAAAATATTTCAATTAACACCGCAATACAATACAAAATTATTCAAACCAAGTTGAAACAAGATCCCTATATGTCACCAAAACATTTTAACGTTGCTGAAGTGAGACTGAGGAAATGCAATCTGCTAAAATATTTCACTGAAAGATTTTCATGAAAATTTTTGTACTCACATGAAAATATTTTAAGATAGACAGTGATTTTGTCAAAAAGCAATGCTAAGCATCTCTGAGACATGAGGCCTCTATTTTTCCTGCAAGATTAAGTCACTTCCAATAATTGGCAAGACCTAGAAGTCATCAGGTATTTACACTTACTCGGGTCTGGTAGCAACAATTCCTCTGACCCTTCTAAATGCCCATCACAACCCTTCTCTTATTACATGCAGGTGGTTTTTGGCTACCGGATAAATTTCAGAGTGAGCTGTTTTGGTAACACTGATGGCAACATCTATATTGGGCAACATCACCCTCAGACCTGGAAAATCCTTCTTACCACTGTGACGTTATGCTTTTTTTCCCCCCTCCCCATCAGAGCTGAGTCATTTGACAGATCCCTCCTTCCTCATGCCACATGAACAAATGAGGTAGCTAATTATTGCCTCTGGCTTGGCTGAAGTCATCCTTTTGTTATTCACCATTGATGACTAATTGTCACAGCTAGCCGTGCTCCAAACAGCAGTTGCATGGCCTCACGTGCTGGATGGGTTCCCACCTGGAGAAGAGTTGTCTCTCCCCTCACCAGTGCTGACTAGGACATCCCATGCTGCTTTCAGGATGTTTTAAACCCAAAAGAAAATCAAATCAGAATAGAAGAGTTGAGGGAAAAGTGTGTTCATGATGGTATTCCAACATCACAAAGGCACAATCTTTTTGCAGATCTCAGCAACAGGAGGGAAATAGAGAGGTTGCCTCTGTGCCCTGCTGAGACCTTTCTCACCATTCAGCCTCTCACCTGCCTCCATTCCCGTGATGCCCAGAGCTGACAAAACACCATACCTTTTGTTTTTCAGAGCTGGTCTTATTTCTGTGTTTGGCGAAGTAACTGCTTTGGGTACCACTGCTGAAATTTGGAGAGGAAAGGTGTTTTAACGCAATCCTGGGCCAGCCTTTCAGGGTGTAAGGATTCATCACTTCTGTCACCTGCAGCAGGATCAGCTGTGCCTGATCTGCATTAGAAAAGGCAAAATTGCCCCTTTACAGCCTAAACAAGTGTCATGAGGATCTGAAAATGCCTGTGGCTAAGTGTGATGGATCTGCAAAATCTTTTCAGATAGAGACTTTGATGGTTTCCAGGTGGCTGGTGCTCACCTGGTGTGATGGCCATGGTTATGTCCTCTCTGGACAGAGAGGGATTGGGCTCACACACAAACTACAGTGGGCACAGTGGCTGGGACCAGAAGGCTTCAAACAGCTAAAGAGAGCCTGGCTCTCTGATGGTATTTGTCCCACCATTTCAGGGGCTGACCTGTGTTCACAAAAGTCAGTCCTATGGTATGTAAGCCTTACATTGAATTTCCTTCCAGCTCATCCTTTATAAATGCATATTCATAGTACAGCCTGACATGGGCAGAGGAGTGAAGGCACCACATGCCTCCGCAGCGAGAGCATCTCAGGAAGGCAAATCAGTGAAAGAAACAGCGTGAGGGAAGACAGCATCCAGGGAAAAAAACCCGGTGCTCTATCTTCCATTCTCCTTGCCAGTATGTTCCCCTTTGTCACAAGTTTCAGCCTCATTTGTCCATGCTGAGGGCCAGAAAGCAGATGGATTCTACCTGGAGTGCTTCTCCTGGCCTCTGGAAGTGCTCCTTCTCTTCTCTCTGCCTCCCCACCCCAGCAAGCCAGCACCCCAGAGCAGCACCCTCCCTCACCCTGCCACCATCTCTCCTCCTCCCCTTCCCCCTCTCTCTGTGGCTTGACACAGAGGAACCTGAAAATTCGCTGTGATGTTTGAATCCCAGCCAAAACTGAAAGCGAGACCCCGCGACTGGTCCGAAAGCCTAAAAAACATATGGCATTAATTCTGCTTTCCCACAGTTCCTAAAACTGCAATTAAAAGCAGCCCCCACCAAACAGAGCCCCATAACTCAGCTCCGTGATTTATTGGAATAACGAAGCTTTAGGGGAAAGTTGGCGAGGACCAGGAATTCCACGTCCGGGAGCTGGGCTCCAGGCACATGGCCCCATGCACAGCCAAGTTTATTTTATTAGCATGCCACCAGTGGAAGAGCAGGATCTGAGAGGGACATTGCTTTGAGAAAGCTTATCTTTGGCACCCATTTGGCCTCCAACAAAAAGCCAGCCCCTGTGCCTGCAGGATGCAGGAGATGCTGCGTGGCAGGAGCAATAAGGCAGAAGCTGTCTGGGGATCATCTGTCTCTGTGCCACAGTCATCCAGAGGGTGAACAAAGTACCTTCTTTTTCCCATCAGTAGCAAATAAATGTGGCCTGCGAGATGACAAAGACTGCAAATCTCCTCTTGCCCAAGGAGGTGCTTTTTCATTCTTGCTTTCTCAAAACCAAGGCCTTTCGGCTCTTCGGCTGTGAGCAAACATGAAAGTCAAGCTGCAGAGCTCAGATCTAGGGGTTTTTAATGTAGCTGAATAGTCTAAGGGGAAAGTCATTTGAGCTAAGAGTGTGGATTTCTGCCTGTCCGTCATTTTGTTAATGCTTGTTATGATGATTCTTTCTGATGGTTAAATGCAGCAGAGAAGCAGAGATGGGATCAAACTAATTTCTAGAAGACCGTTTATAATCTTTGTGAGCTGACACTTGCACATCTCTACAATGCATATGATAAAGGCAAGCTTTAGCCAAATGGAGTCTCAGGGTAATGGCAGGAAAAAAAATAGAGAGTGCTGTCTTCATTTAAAAGAGGCTGTAGGAGGAAGGCCAAACACACCAAACCTCCATCTCCTTCACAAATCACAGTCTCTGCCTGTTGTCCAGCTCCAGTTTCCAATCCCGTACTTGCTGAAATAGCAGTTTGCAGGAGCACTGGTGTGTCTGGTGTTTGCTATCACACTTCTTGTGATGGTTTTGCTCAGCCATACCTCTGAAAAGGCAACCCAAGGCGCCCCCCACCCATTTCATATGGTGAGCAGAAATATTTTGTATTGTAACCTGTTCTCACACACCAGTTTGTGCAGATGCCTGATAACATTTTAAAAACACACTTACAGGTGCAGAAGAAGATCACAGTCACCCCATGAAGAGCCTTAAGCTGCAAAGCCTGGTGTCACAGTGCTGTACAGCTCTTGTGCTGGCAATAAGTCGAGTGGGGTAGTCCCTCTACAAAGGGCCATTTGCTGAACACCTGCCTTGATAGAGATCTCCAAACATCACTGCTGATGGGGAATTGTCACTATGCAACTTTATATGGGAGCAGGTGCAGCGGAAAGCTGACTGCAGTGTCTGGTGACAGGAGACTATAGTTGTTTGGTTTGCTCTGCCCAGCTAAACAGAAGTGAGACATAAATGGAAATAAGAAGCCTTTTTTTAATTGTCACAAGAATGAAGATTTGGCTGGCTCTCAGAGCCTTTCAAGCAGAGGAGTGGAGGCAAGAGATCTTTGGGATCTGAGGATGGGGTTCCTGGAGGGAACCAGCTGACAGGACAAGGATGAACCTGGGGGTAGAACAGTCAGTGAGGATGATATTCAGTCCATCTAACTTCAGACATGTCCTGAGATTAGTTGTCCCTCAAGGTCCCCTTCATAGTCAATGGGCAGAAGCAGACACATGTAGGGCACGATCCATCTCAGCTGTTGCCGATGTCTTCTTCAGGCCACAGTGAATCAATCCCTACAGCCCATTGACTGTATTGATCAGTTTGTGGTCCACTAACAGCAACCTGAGCAGAGGGTGCTGAGCTTTCTGCTAATCCTCTCTAAATTGGCGTCCAGTGATTCAGTCAGCTCTTGGACCTGCCTCTTAACCCAGCTCTTCTACCCCACTGTGACAGCCCTGCTGTCATCCCTGTGCAGAAGTCCAGATTAAATGTTTCACCCTTCAGAGCTACAGCAGAGCTTTATCTAATAAAGCTGAAGCACTAAAGATAGGTGTGATCAGAAATGCCAGTGATTGCAATGATACTACAGTATCTCAGGTGCCTGGTCAGCATGTCTTGCTCACAACCTGTGGAGAACACTCTGTGGACACCTTACTGATGCCTTTCAGAACTAAAAAGAGGTATTGAAAAATACGGGGAAAAACTCTTTAATAGGGCTTGCAGTGATAGAACAAGGGGTAATGGTCTAGAGAAGGAGGGTAGATTCAAACTAGATACAAGAAAGAAGTTTTTTATGGCTACGGTGATAAAACACTGGCACAGGTTGCCCAGAGAGGTGATGGGTATACTATCCCTGGAAACATTCAGTGTAATTTTGGACAATCAAACCCGTCACAGTGCTCTGAGCAACCTGGTCTAGTAGAAGATGTTCCTGCTCACTGTAGAGGGGTTGGACTAGATGATCCACGAAAGTCTCTTCCTACTCAAACTGTTCTATGATTCTATAAAATAAGTCATTAAATGTGGGAACAGGGAAGGGAACCACATTGACAGGGACTTTTTGGCTCTTAAGCCTGGACTTCACCCCAAGATCTTCAAGGAATTTCCTTTAACTTCCCTTTTCATACTGGAACATATAATGAAAATTCAGTGAAAACCTCAGGAGTAGGGTCCCACCAGGCATCCCAGCACTGTAGGCTGCAAGCCACCTCACCAGAGCAGCTCTCACAGCACAGTGCTCTGCTGTTGAAGACAAAGCCAAAATGAAACACAGAGGTCTGGAGAGAGAGAGATCCAAAGGGAAAGCAAGATGCAAACAGATGGTGGTGATGAACACAAGGAGGGCCCTATTCCTTGACATCTTTAAAATAGGTTGCAATATTTTCTGAGATACTAAGCCAGAAGCTTGTGGAGATCTCTGGGAAAAAAAATCCCTTTACTGTTCTTTACAGACCCTTCTGAAATAGCCTTTACACCCACCATTACTCACAGACCACAAATGGAAAACCACTGGTTTGGCAAGAAACTATGAGAGCACAAAGAAGACTGTGACGCTCTCTTCTGACTTCAAGTCTCTGGCATAATGGAACAGTGCTTGCTTTGCTCAACTGAAAAATACACAAATAATCAGAAAAACATGGCAACAGGATGACAAAACTCTGGTATAATATTTCCCAGGATGACCTCAAAGCCATAAATCAGCCCTCTGAATTCTCAGCAGCAACCCAGCTGAACAGCCAAATTGCCTCACCATCCAGCCTATTTTATTAACTGTTATTGCTGTGCATTATTTATTTACAGAGTGCTGTATATGTAGACACTGCTTTACAGGTACATAAAAGACTACCCCGAGGAGTTTAGTTGCACTCAGGCACACAAATATGACATTCATCGCGGCAGCAACATGGGTTAACGATGGCAGTGCTGCTTCAGGTTTCTTGTTTCCTTTTTGATTTTATTGCACTGAAGCCAAACATATTTTAAACTCTGGACTTTGGGTCAACCTGTTTGTCTGAGGCAGTACATGGCCATATTATCTCAGGATCAGAGTATGTGATGGGCTTATTTGTCCTATCAGAATAGCTAAACTCAGGGTTGGGACACTTGAAATGGCTGGAGAATTTCCACAAAACTTTTTTGCCTTTGATTTCTAGTGGGACATGATGTTTTGGGCAAAGCAGGGATTTTTGCACACAGACTGAGCACCTTACTTGGCTGGAAGGCAGGATTTATGTTTGCCTGTGTATAAAACTCCCTCTCCCCTTTTCCCTATTCTGGAAAATGGAGAGGGGGGATTTAAAATAAAATACTGCAGGGATTGCATTGTAATAAATAGAAGCAAGGTGTTTTACATCCTCCTTTTCCAGCATAGTGCTTGTTTCATAGGTGTTTAGCATCACTGCTTGAACCCATCAAAGGAGCTGAGCAATGAGATGAATTGCAGATTTACTGGGAATACTAATGGGATACTCCTCCCCACCCCCACTCCCCTGACACTGCACATCCTAACACAGTTACTGAGTGGCATTTTTGTCCCAGTACATGATTTCTTCCAGTCCCAGTTACTGGTGGGAGGACAGACATGGCAAACTCGCTGTCTCAGATAGCAGCGGTTTCTCATCCAGCTGGAGCAAGCCAAGAACATTTCCCACCATCGGCATCAAAGCGCCCTTCTCCAGATGTCTGGAGGAAAGACAGCATCTGTCTGTCTGACGGGAAGTCTGCATCTCTCAGGGATGTAGGAGGGATTGCCTCTGATTTTTTTGTTTTTCTCTTCTAACATTATTACTCTAGACTGAAACATGAGAGGATCCTTTACTCACTCAGCCATTGAAAAGCGCATCACGTGCCCGGTGGAAATCCAGGGGAGCTGTTAATTAATGACTTAATTGTTAATTATTTCAGCACTGAGAAGTATGCTAGACCCTCCCAGTCTGCCCAGGTACGCAGCCCTGCCCCAGGGAGTTACTGGCTCCGTTCTGACAGCATGAAGCAAAGTTGTGAGGAAGTGGTGAAAGGTTGAGAGAGAGATAAGTTGAGGCATCTGCTCAGGCTTAGAAACCATCATTGTCCAGCCTGGTGTGGCAAAGAGATGGAAAATTAACACCCAGAATGAGGAGGAACCTTTCCTTGTTTGTTCTCTCAGGCAACCTAGCTAAAGACATCTTGAAAATGAATGTGAAAAAGACATGGGGCTCAATTTCCTGAGATATGAGAAGTGAAAGAAGTTATAAAAGTGTTTGTGTGGTTAAGACATAAACTTGTAGATCTTCCCTTCATGAGATTAAATTCTTACTTGGCCAAAATCCTCAGCATGACCATGGGTAAATCACATACATTCCTCAGTACCTGGACTGCCTAACTGGGAATGCCAACATACCCAAGGGTTCAGTGCCAAGACAAACAGGAGTCATGCTGGGAAGTGCTGGTAGCCCTGGTAGCCAAGGCTGGCAGGAGCCATGGCAGGCAGTGTTCCATGCACGAGCCGTGCCGTGACTCGAGCTGCCTGCCTGCTCCTCACACCCCGAAACTCGATCTCCAGTCTCGCCCAGGGCTATAGAGGCTGCCAAAAATGCAACCCCAGCCATCCCTGGGAGCTGGGGAATTGCAAGCAGATCTGGAAGCAGACTGGAGCCATGTCCCAAGAAGTCATCCCAGGCTTTTCACCTCCAATGCTCTTCATTTTGTGTAATTAACTTCTAATGGTGGTGGATAACATATGGTTCTTCCATGGTGCTGCTGCTGCCACCCCTGTGCCTGGTGCCCAAATAAAGTTGTGGTGGGCTCCAGCCCTGCAAACGAGCTCATCCAGATTTTTGCTAATAAATGCTCTTCCCTGAATCCTCGTTTATGCCCTTCTATCAGGAGTTAAGGAAGAGTAATAAAAAGCTGACCTGACTCTGCCACAGCACTACTAGCACACAAAGCAGCAGGTCTTCTCAGAGGCAGCATCTCTCAGGGTCTGTGATTTAATATGATGAAGGCAAGAGTGTCCCTTGCACAGAGCCAAGGAGAGATGGGCAGAGTCAGATCCTATCATGTCTGGATCCCCTTGGAGCATGGAATCTCCTCCTGGCTTGCACCCCAAAGAGCCACACCTTGCAACAAACAGGTGGGTTGTAGCCCCAGAAGCCTCGATCCTGTAGATCCTTCACCTCCATGGTGTGAGGAGCCTTTAAGAAATCCCACAGGTTTGCAAAATTAAACTCACATCTGAATGTTTGAACGGGTAGGTGAGTGCTGGCAGTCTCACTGCTCAGAGCATGGGCATGCTTGTGACTTTAGCTTTTCCAGGCCCATAGAAGGAAAAAGCTGATGTCAGGCCAGATGCAGGTGATACACATCTTAAGAGCAAGGCAGGAAACCTATCTCTGTGTTCCTGCTAACCTTAGAAAGCAAGCGCTTGGATTGCCACACGGAGGATTTGTAGCAACCAGGGAAGTGTAATTAAATAACAGATGATCTCATTATTGTAATGATGAGGTGTCATTTAATAAGAAGAATCCAGGACTGGGAGCTGAGAACTGCAGTCCTAACTGTGGCTCTGGCTCCCAGCTCCACTAGGTCACGTAAGGCTGACATCCTTTTTTAATGTGTTTTTATGAAACATAAAAGCACTGGGAGACCCTGGTGCTTGCAGATGCTCTTGCAACAAAGAGAAGGACATTAACAGTAAAAATTATCTTGTTCCTTTACTTTCTCTGTAAAAACTGGGTTAGTACAATTTTTCTTTATATAAGGGACAGACGATGCTTATGCAGAGGCTAGAACCACGGGGTCACCAAAGGAAGTGCTAAGGCTTGCTCCAGTCCTCAGGCTCTTCCAAATGCAAGCCTGAAAGACCAGTTATCAGACCCTGCTATGGCATTTCTGGGGTTATACAGCCTTAGAGAAACTTTTTCTCCCAAAAAATTTGGGTTTTGTATATATATATGTGTGTATATATATATGTGTGTGTGTGTGTGTGTGTGTGTGTGTGTGTGTGTGTGTGTGTGTGTGTGTTTGTGTGTGTCTGTGTATAATTATAAGGATCAGGACATTTCCAAAGCCCTATGGCAGAAAAGGTACAGTTTAATTTAACTGAGGTCTCGCCCATACATTATGTGTATCAAAATTTGATTCAGTTCAAAGGCTGGATCTCTTGAATCTGTCCTACTCATCCATCCATCCATCCATCCATCCATCCATCCATCCATCCATCCATCCATCCATCCATCCATCTCTTCTTTCAGCC
>JAWWEU010000081.1:4350524-4370628 GCA_035583155.1 Acropternis orthonyx | reverse complement strand
CATCCATCCATCCATCCATCCATCCATCCATCCATCCATCCATCCATCCATCCATCCATCCATCTCTTCTTTCAGCCAGTGCCAGCATCCTTTATCCTTGGTACTGATGCTAAGTTTGGTTTAAAGTCATGTCCCCTTATTCCCCCTTATTTTCTGCTTTCAATGTGCCACACATTTTGGATTTCGAGGCTGGGAACCCTGGGGCATGATGCAGGCCATGCCAGGACAAGGGGCAGCAGGCTCTGCAGTGCTCTGAGCAGGGCTGCACACACTTCTGAAGTGCTGTTTCAGGTTTTCTTATTCCCCTTCACTCATCATGTTCTGCAAGGGTTATTTGACATGGCAGCTTTGCCTGTTGCTGAGACTGAGATGCCAAGCAGGATCCCAGATGAAAGGAGCTCAGCAGTTCCCATCAGCTGTGGGGGTGCTTCTGGGCCACCCATGAGACCCCAGTGCCACCCCACATCCCAGCACATATGTACAGGTTCTCATCCTGCTCGGGCAAGCATCCTTACACCATCTCTGTGCTGAGAGACTCATTGGAGGGAAACGTCCTCTCCCACAGGTCAGAACAGGGAAAGCTCCCCCTGCGCAGCGTGGGATGTTGCTGTCTTTTTCCTTGGCATAAGAAAGCTGGAGCATGGAAGAGATTTTTTCCCCACAGCTTGACCTGCAAACACTTAGTAAAGTCAACAGCTTTGTTTTCTGATCCCTTCCAGAATTACAAAAATGTAAGACTAGAGCAGCATGTGTAGCAGATTTCAGCTCAGTCCCACAGCCTTGTCCCAAAACAAGCCATTGCATTTCGGTTTTACCATTTGCTCCTGAGCCTTACATGGTGCTGCTGCTTCCCCTTTGTTTTCACACAAGCCAAACACAGTGGGTGAAAACACTGAGCTGTTTCTCCAACACACACCAGGCACACACAGAGCACTGGGACACATCCATGACAAACTCTCCTCCATTCAATAAACAGTCTGCAAGACAAAATAAACCACTGGAACATCCCATAATCAAGACTGCATTACAGGAATCCAGTGTTTTGATCTTTTCTGTGGCAGGATTCAAGTCTCCCAGGCTGTTATCTCTTGGGCCTTTTTTGATTACCCAGATCTTGAAATCTTTGCTTTCAATTTTTTAAAGTAAGGTTTTGAGCCCTCACATTTGGGCAGAAAGAGCTTAAAAGTCTTAACATACAAGTTTTCTAAACTTTAAGCCAACTTTGTTGATCTGGGAAAGGACCAATGACTCATTTTTTGAATTCCCAATATTAAAATACCCATAATGTTGTTAATCACTCATATTAATATCACCATCCAACAAGTTTAATGAGGGTGCTAATGAGCTGCTCACTGTCTGAAATCCACAAATCACAACCATAATGGGTCTTTCCTTCAGCCTTATGATTATAGAAACACAGAATCATTTGAGTTGGAAAAGACCACTAAGATTATCAAGTCCAACCATTAAGCCAGCACTGCGGAGTCCACCAAACAATGATACCACAAAAAACCTTAAGGAAAGTTGATGGCAGCTCTCATCTGCATCACTCAAGCTGGGGAAATGTCAGGAGAAGCTGTGACTTTTTGATGCCCTGGGTTCTATGTTTTGACACAAGTTTTGAATCAGGCACAACATAAATAACAGGTATTAACAGTATGACCTGGTGCTGCTAAGCACTAATGATGACTTCTGATGGCCCCAGAGCCCAGTAGCTCCAGCAGCACCCATTCCCACTCCTGGAACTCATACCCTGGAGACATGGAACTGAAAACCTTTTGAAACTAGTCTGTAAAACACATGGTTTGTCTACGTAGCAGCCCATGGTGGATTTTCCTCTCTTTTCCATGGGTGTCTGCAGTGCTTTGGGAAGGTTAGCTATGAGCTAAACAATGTCTGAGTGGTTTGAAATATTTCAAATTGCTAATTTCCACCATCTCCTCCTGCTTTGTGCCAGTGGAAAAGTAAACCTTAAACTACTACATTTCTTTGTAAAACTTGTCATGAAAAATTCTTTCTGTTTTCTGGCTGCCTGTAAAACCACCAGAGTAAAATTGGTGTTATTGCTATTGCTGTATGAAGCACAGCAGCCTTCTGACAGCCTCTTCAAATGCAAGAGAACACCTAGTTTTCTTTAGTCAGGAAACAGCACCAGGACTGCATTTATGGGATGATCTGGTTAAAAGTTTGCAAGACAGAGCCCAGAGAATTTCCCTGTAGCCTTATTTCAGTTTTCCCTAAGTATGAAGTGCACAAGCCCCATATTCTCCATTAATCATTTGAGGAACCACAAGAGAAAGAAAAAAAAGTCAACATGAGTTGCTTTTCCCTTGCGAGCTGGCTTGAAGGTTGTTGTGGTTGAAGAAAGGGGAGTGAAAAAGGAGAAAAAGTGATACAGCAAGGTAGTTTTACAGAAATGTCAAACTGAGAGCTCATTCCTGGCATTCCACTCCCAGCAGTGGGAATTGGTGCACAGGCAGATCCTTCACCCCACGGTGAAACCACAACATGGGATGTATTTCATAATGTTCTCTTGTTGGAGGTTACAAATAGTGGGGCAGTGGGAGGTCATTCCTCTGTGTGCATGTGGAGGGATGGAAGGGTGGAGGGGTGGAAGGGTGGAGGGATGGAAGGGTGGAGAGGTGAAGGGAAGGAGTGGAGCTGCATAGCCATGCTCTCAAAGGACATCCTGGCAGGGTACCAATGTCCCAGTGTCCTGTCCCATGACCCTCCCTTGCCACCATTCTAACTCTAAGATTTGTATCTCTCGGCTCTCCTGCACTAAAACCTTTCCCATATCTTCCCCAGTCCAGGTCTGTCCCATCCAAGCCCGCTCACCTCAGTTGTTGCAGCCCCCCTTCCTCACCGGCTCATTTCCCATTTTTCCCACAACAAGAACAAATGTAAAATGTCCTCGGGCAAGGGGGGAGGGGAAGGGGTGGAGGTAGGCTAAAAACAGACACATGGCCTTATGCTTGTACTTTGAAAAATGCAGAGTCCTCTACCCCAGACATCAACAGAAATACCATTAGCGCCGGACACTAATGAAGGGGATCCCCTGCCTCAGATGAGGGCTGGCTGGGGAGGCAGGAATGATCCCTGCTGCTGGCAGAAGGATGCCCTGTACTCAGGGTGCTCAGGTGGGACACTCTGCACACTTACTTGAAGTGCCTGTGCTTGAATGACCCACATACAGGCCAAATGTGACACTGCGCCGCCGAATCAATACCTGTCAGGTCACATTACCTGTTATTGATGAACATGGTTGTTAATCCCAACATATTGTATTGGAAGAACTTCCTGGCCTCCCCAGGGCTGTCTGGAATGAAGTTTTGCGTGTCTGAAACTTCTTTAAGGGAGAGAAGCAAGGCCTTTGTGCATTGGTTCAAATAGGTAGTTTGTTGCTACTGGCCTGCTCTTGAGATCTCCTTGCTCCCCTAAAGGTAAATTTTAGGAGATAACTTAAAATCTGCATTACAGATCACGGATCCTGATTTAGCCATGTAATATGAGCACTTAACTGAGGGAAACAATTGTAAGCATAGTCACCATGTGCTATTCTTGTAGCCCATGCCAGGCAAGAAACATCTCTGCAGGAATCTGCTGTCAAGGCTGTGAAATGCTGTCTGCAGGGACCTGTCTCTTTCTAGAGCCATCAATTTTGATTGGGATGCTGGACTCCTTATGGAGATGCTCACAGCAGTGATGGATTAAGGCAGAGAGGAACTGTGGCACCAGCATGTGAGAGGACTGGGACATGAGGAGGCAAGGGATAGCAATCAAGGCCATGCTGTTAGTACCAGGTGGTGCTCTGGGCTGTGATGAGCTGGTTCCTCCTGTCCAATGGACTTTCCTTCTGCTCTTACATCCCCCATGAGATCTGCTTGTCACTATCCAACTGGGATTCAAGCACATGAGACCCCACTCCAAACTTTGGTTGCACTTTGGCATCTGAGCATCATGGCCCAGAAGTTTGCTCTGTAGCTAAGTAAGGCCTGATGCCAGGCTGATAAAAGCCCCAATAATAGCGATTTGATGTTGGTTTGGGGCCCTGATGAGGAGGACAGTTTATTTGTGTGCAGGGGGGGCATTTTCTACTGTGACCTTGAGTGCTTCATGACATCCTGGTAAGTCCAGCATTTTCCATGCCCAGGATTTTCCCTTTAATCTTCTGCCACACAGTGTTCTCCTTGACACTATAAAGTCATAGGATGGTTTGGGTTGGAGGAGTCCTTTGAAGTTCATCTAGTTCCAGCCCCTCCTGCCATGGGCAAGGACAGCTCCCACTAGACCAGTGGGAGCTTTGCAGGGCAGGTCTTTACCTTTATTTTCTAGCAGACATGGGTCTTCTTCACCAGCTGATGAGCAAAAGGACACAGACCCTGCAGATGGAATACTCTATCCCAGCAGTTAAGGCCCTGGCCAGGTTCCTCTCACAGCTGACTTGAAAGAGCCCCTAGTCACCATCTGTTCTCAGGAACAAACTGCTGTGGTTTCAAAACACATGCACTGACATTGAAAAGGCACACAGAATAAAATCCCACTCAAAAAACTTCATAAAGAGAAGTGGCAGTGGCAGCATTGCTAAAGATGCTGCCGTGCTCAGGCTGATTAATATTGCTTGGTCTAATTGGAAGTCACTTTTTTAACCCCACAGTGTTTTGGATTGGGCAACAGCTCTTCATGTAAAGTTTGCTCATAACGGGACTCACAGGAGTCCCATTGGGAATGCTGAAATCCAGGGAAGAGACCAGTGGGAATCGGATGGTGGGAAGATTTTGGTGATTTGTAGCCAGTGTATTTGTGTGTGCAAAAACCAGCCACAACCTGGATGGACTCCAGATGACTCGTCTGTGTGCCACAAGCCCTGCAGTGTGTCCGCTGAAGGAAGTCAGGTTTCACGTGGATAAGAAAGGGCCTGCGCTTCTAGCTGCATTTAATCTCCCTGGCTGCTGTAAAGCAGCCAACACATGTGGCTGAGGTGCCTCAGATGAACCAGATCCACTTTCTGCAGAGAGGAAACCGAAGGGAAGTGCTCCCTGAAATGCTCCTGTTGAAATGCCCCCCTTCCTTGCTGAGCTTTCTGCTCAGGGCTCTGGTCCAGAGCAGCTGTCTGCCAAGCACTTCCAACTGCTACAGGGCATTGTGATTTTGCTTGTGTGTCATGGAATCTATTAGCTGGGCTGTATATTTTGCTAATGTCCATAGAGATAATAGGGTGCTGCTTTGCATGGGAACCACTGCCTGCTCAGAGGAGCAGAGCCCAAAGTGTTGGCACCAAGAGGTGGAGGTGAAGCCAGGCTGAGACTATCTGAGGACAACCAAGGTGTCGTAGAAGGTCTGGGTGCAGAGAGGGGAGTCAAAGGTATTCTTTCACCTGGATTTTCTGCTTTGATTCACTATCAATTCGGATTCAAATTAAGCAGGTTGTGTGGATGTGCTTGTGTGTGTGAGAACCACATTGCAAACTTGTCCTCTAGAGTTTCTCTTCTCATATTTAAAATGAACAGAGTTCCAGTTTTTCAAGGTCTGAATAAGCCCTAGAGTGTGATACTGATGTGATACCTCAATTAGGAGGAGGTCAAGAGAACTCCTGCTTTTGTCCTTCAGGTCCCTCCTCTGTCCTGGTCATGGAATGGGGCTGTCTGCTCCCTCTGAAAGTAGAGGCATCTTGGAGTGGGCACTGCCAGACAGTCACATCCACATCAAGAGGACACTGTAGTGGCCAACCAGGTCTGACCTGGGGGATCAGGGCTTTCTCTGAAGCTGTGGTGGGAAGAGTTTGCTGAAAATCACCATTTCATCCCAGCTCTGTATTCAAAAAATTCAGGTTCTTCGTTAAAAACTTGCCAAGTATATGATACTGACAGATGAAGAGGTAAAAATCACAACAGCCAGCTCCTCTTGACCTCTGGAGCAATTCTTGTTCTGTGCTGCTGCTACAGGTTGGGTTTTGCCTTTACAAGCAGATTCTTTCTGTTTTTGATGGGGCCCATCCAAGTACTCACAGCTGTGGGTCACTTCAGGTCTACATCTGCACTTTGCCTCTGAAGACTTTTGCTATCTGGATTAATTTATAATATGGGACTTGAGAAGCCCAAAACCAGTGCTGGGGGCAAGAAGAGAGGAGGACAGTTGCTCAGGGGTTGTTTAATCTCATGGAAAGCCTGAAACTCAGAAGCAGCTCAACAGCTCGAGCCTAAAGAGCTTGACAAGGCTAAACTGACTCAGGATGTGTCCTGTTGGTGTCCTACTGCTCTAGAAAACCTCATCATGCCCTGCTAGTTCCTGAGTCTTTCTTGGAGTCCTGGCTTGAATCTCAGGCTGCTGGGCACGGGTGATCCAGGGTTCATATGCTGCTGGGTTTGGGCAGCACTTTGCACACTTCATGTGACACCTCTTTCCTGTAAGGTGAGGAAGGAAGGAATTATTCAAACCCATATATGCGCCATATCCCAAATCCTCTCCTCCCTTTCCTTGCATCTTAATTCTCCCCTTGGTGACCCTCTGCTCCTTCTGGCACTGATGCTCCCTACCATGGGGAATATGGAGGGCAAGGCAGTACTGAGGGGATCCTGGATGCTCTGACACCAAGGCAGAAGTGACAACAGGAGGTTAGTTCCCTGCTTCACTTAAACCCCAGAGACTCTGGCACCCACCAGCTTTTGGCTAAGGCCAGGTTGGGATGTCACCTGCCACTAGGGATCCCTGTGAACAGCCCTTGCCTGGGCCCAGGAGAGCACACAGAGTTGTCCCCATACTTCGAGCTGTAATTTGCATCCTGGCTGCAGGACAGGCTCTGAGCAGTAGTAGGAAGGCATCCCAGCCAGGGAAAGCAGACCCATCATCAGTATCCAGGGAAATACCCACAGAATGCCCTCAGGAACAAAAATCCTCAGCAAATTCCCTTTGATTATTCCTGGTAGACAAGTCACTTTAACCCTGGGGCTCAAAGACATTTTGGGATGATGTTATCCCTGGGGTGACTCGTAGGCAGACCTTGAAACCGGCGCATATTATTCTTGGCATCCATCAGCAAGCCTTGCTGTGACTTTAAATCATCTCTGGCTCCAGGATTCATTCTTAAAGGATTTTTGGTAAGGGGAGATTTTGTTTGATGGTGTTTTCTCTGAAGTCTCTTGCTGACTGGCCAGTGATATCCCGGTCAGGCACCATAGTCCCTGTACCAGGCACATTTGCAGGGGGTTTCCTTCCATGACAAAAGATGGATAAACCACCAATCCAAAGTGTCTTTCCATCCCTTTCTGTTGTTCAAGGAAAGCTGAGACCTACATATTGGTCCTTGGTCATGTCATCTCCATGCCTGGGTTTTGGTGCTCATCCACCTCGGGTTGAGTGTCATCACATCAACTCAGGTGTGTTTATACTTTATATATATATATACACTTCATAAATATATATTTATTATTTATCAACATTCTGATAAGTATACTGATGTTGGCAGCAAGAGACTACATGCCACTCATAGTGCTATACAGTCTAAGTATTAATACACATACATATCTATTTACTTAAGGTGCATTCAGAGGGGGAGAGAGGGGAAACTTAGGTCTAGAAGTGAACAAAATCTAGTAAAAACCTGGAATACCCAGGAAAAACAGAGGGAAAGAACAAGCCTGCCCAAATCTTACTCTTCCATTGCACCCCTCACTAAACCTTTCATGTTAAGTACTGCCTTCATGCTCAGTACAGCACTATAAAAATATATTTCTGTGAGTTAGGACAAAGGCTCAAAATTTCCTTTGATGGTTACAGGAGCAGGCAGAGGAGAAAAAGCCTTTCAGAGCAGCCAGGATAGAGGTATCTGTGCTGTGAGGGAGCGAGTCTGTGCATCCACAAATGCTGGATGAGGCTGTGGATGTGCCAGCTCGGGTTGGTTGAGGTCACTTCAGCTCTGATCAGCACCTCTGACTTGCAGCTGAGCTCCAGAAGCCAAAGGCACAAGTGCCACTCTCCTGGCAGTTCTTGGGAGAGATGTCTTGGTTGGTGCTGGACCCAGGGAGAAAACCTCGATGTGAGCATTTCCCTTGTGGCTCTGAAAAGAAAGGACAAAGCAAAACACCCCAGACTGGAGGACACCACAAGAAAATTGCCTTGTGCCAAAGAGGCCTCAACCACATGGAGCACGTCATCCAAACAGTGTGACAGAGAGCACAGAACACTAAATTTCACTCTATTTTGGCATCCAGAACAGCATTTTACTCCACTGAACGGTAACCAAAGATTTGGTGAGGACTGTGTGAGGTGTCTGCTCTGCCACAGACCATCTGCATAAATGAAATGAAGGTAATTATTTAGGGGTTTTACACTTCAGTCTTCCCATCTGTACATCAAAAAAGAATTATCACATCCCTATGCTGTCAGGTTGTTGTGGACATAAAAGGGTTAAAAGGCAGGTAGTCTTAAAGAAGGCTTGATAAAGTGCTGTGGAAAAGTGCAAAGAGAATTAATTCTTCTTCCAGGACCTCATCAAAGGCTTAGTTTTCCACCTGGGGTGTCTCAGGTTGAACTGGTCTCTCTTGAGGGTGGTGGAGACTCAGGCTCCTGTTGGTGGCAGGTCCCCAGCCCAGGGCTCAGCCTCTCCAAGGTGGTGCTCAGTGGACAGAGAGGGTGGCAACCCCACGGTTCTCAAGGTGCCTCCCATGTGGGCAACGGCAGTGAGACAAACCATCACTTTTTCCATTGGGAATCTCATGGCCAAAGCTGGGTATTTTTGTGCCCTGCTGTAAGCAGAGTAACGGGCAGGTCATCCAACCCTGAAAAACCTGCTCATCAGCCCTACCCTTCATGGGATGAGAAAAAGGTACTTCAAGGCACTGCTAAGTTCCTGCATTTCCTTCTCTTTTAGATAAATCACAGGGATGCTCAGGATTTCAGACCCTGTAGGCTTCTAGGATTCTTATCAAGGGGTTTGGAGGGAGAGCTGTCTCTCATTAGCAAGGCTGTTTGCATAAAAATAGGAGCTTTGGGTCTGATTCCTCAAGCTGGGAGCTGCTCTCATGAATATCTGAATGCCCTCAGCTCCCATTGGGGCACTCCATCTCCTGGGGGGTTGAGCCCTCCAAGGTCCCTGCAACTCTGTACAGACATTTTGGGTGGGGAAGGGGGAGCCTGTATTGGAAAGGAGCACCGATGGAGTTGTAAGAGACAGGAGGTTGTGACCCATTTTGGGAAGGAGCCAAGAGAACAGAAATAGCATAAAGGAAAAGGCCCTTTGAATGCAATATATGTTGCTGGTTCTTAGGAATAATCAGCAACACCTCTTTACATGCTGTATTTTTTAGCACAAATTGAGAATAAAACATCCTCTCTGCTGAGACAGCCCAGTCCACATTTCCTTTCCCTCACAGGCAGCTTCCACCACTGTTGCAGGTATAGTATATGATATCATCCCACTTTCTTTGCTTGGGATAAATGCCACAATCTCCTTTTCAGCAACGGGGGAAACTGAGGAACAGGCAGTTCTACTACCTTGCCCTTGGCCATAGACCTTGTTAGTGACAGAGCTGAGACACGGCTCAGGAGCTACATGTACTGCTGCAGCTTTATTCCTGCGCTGTGTCAGAAAATATTATGTCTCACTTTGATGCATCCAGATTTTCTTGACATAAATTGCTGAAATCGCTGAGAGAGGCATTTATTTCAAAGTTCAGCACATTATACGTAGGGAGAGAGAAGTTGAGTAACTGGAAAAATCAACTTGGAGTTGCATCACCGGGAGCCAGAATGTTTGTTTAGTCCTTTGTGAGATGAAGCAAGCTCCAGTTTGGCCTCATCCAGGCACGATTAGTCAGGAGATAACGAAGGGTTTCTGGATGGGTCCCTGATACTGAGCAATTTCAGGCAGGGCTATCTTGTGAAGGAGTGGGATGGGGGGAGAGTAATAGTCTTTCTTCCTTGTCTGACCTAGGAGACAGTCGTATCAGCACTGAGACACAGCTTTCAAAATGCCCAGCCCCTCCCACTAGCTGTGTTGGTCATTTCCCCCCAGTTCCCACCCTTGTCTGACCTAAAACTGCAGTAATTTATAAATGGAAGGACTTTGCAATAAAAACCCACTCCAGTCAGATCAAAGGCAACTTTTATCTCCCATTTTCTTTGGGCTCCAAAACTCACAAGAGCACACAGCTGCTGGCCTGAGGTTGCAGCTGTATTGCTCCCAGATGATAAAATAGCCATGACTTCAAGGTCCTCTGTGTTTGCTTAAACTAAGCCACTCACCTTCTTCCAACTCAAGCAAAGCCGTTCACTAAACAGTCCATACACCATCCCTGTCTCCTGTCCAAGGGTGGGATGATGCAGGAGAGCAAAACAGAAGGAAATTTTCCAAGACTGGTGACTTTTTGCCCCACAGTGACAGCTGACCTTGCTGGTATTTCTGATTTCATTTTGTTTCACCTCTCACATCGTGCTACCTGATGCATTCTGCACCCAGCCAGGGCAAATCTAGTTTGGCCTTTAAATCACTTTTGGCCTTTAAAGACCTGCAGTGTAAATGGCAGAATGAAAATCCTGTTGTGAGTTCCGGAGTTTTAGGGTCTTTTCTTCAAAAGCTGAGATTTTGGAAACCATGGAATCACAGAGTAGTTTAGGCTGGAAGAGACCTTAAAAATCCTCTATTTCCAATCCCCCTGCCATGTGCAGGGACACCTTCTGCTAGACCAGGTTGCTCAAAACCCATCCAACCTGGTGCTGGATGCCTAAGAATTCAGTTTCTTACCCATCCCATATCTAGCCCAAACCTTGCTCAGGTTTGCCAAAGAAGTGTCATTTTGATGTATTTAGAGGTGATCAGTTGTAAAGAGCAAGGCATGATCTCTCCTATTTAAAAATCTACAGGGCTTGGATTTAAAATCATCTCAGAAAAACACAGTAGAAAAAGAGAGTTACCACCTGTCATCTCTTTGGGAATAAAAACCAGAAGGGACAGAGTTTTGGCTTCCAGAAGCAACTGCAAGTGAGAAAGCGCTGCTTGGGACTATTTACCCTTTTTCAGCCTGCAGCCTTGGCAAGGCTGCTGAAACCACACTCAGGAGAAAGAGTCCAAGAAGAAAAGCAATTAAAACCCAAGTGGTCCTGTGCATGGCTGCTGGAGGCTGTTTCCCTCTGACTCTGTGCATCACGACTGAGCTGTAACACCAGCACCCTCCCTCCTGCCCTTGGATCTTTCCCAGAACCTCAGCAACCTCATCACCCCAGCCACCCTCTCTGCCCCTTGGAGGGCTGATGATTGCACAGGCTGCATGTCCTAAGGAAACCAAGTTAAAAACCACTCAAGTCTCAGTGCAAGCCTGACATTTAGGAAAAAAAGAAAGTCCGGATTAAACTGGTCAAAAATTGCAATTCCTCCAGTTTGTTCCAGACATTTCTCTAATTGAACTTCAGAACCATAATTTTTCGTTCTTGTTTCAGACCTGGACATCAGGTTTTGGGTTTGTGGGTGTCTGTATGATGAAGCTGCTACCAGATATCCAGCCACAGTCCTGGGGTAACAAGTGGTCATTCATTTGAAACAAGACCAGTTGCTGGTGTTTATTCCCCACAGAAACACTCTCTGCTTCAGAGCTGACATGAAGTGAAGGGTTGGAAGATGCTAAAGCAACAAGGCTCTTGGTTCTTGGTTCTGATGTAGGCATAACCATAGAATTTTATTTTGCTCAGCTTCCTAGCACTTGTTTAAATACAGGCATTTCAGATGGGGAAGGGAAGTGTCTTGCCTTCCAGGAAAAATGGTTGCAGTCGTTTCCTCCTCCCTCCTTGCATCACTGACGTTTCTCAGCAATCTCCCTCCATGACAAGGAAGAGATGTCGGTGCTTCCAGGCACCTTGCCCTCAGCACAAAGCAAAGTTTTGTGGAAGGATGAGAGCTGATGTGGTTTTGAGGTTTTCTCTTAGTGACAGCTTCTTGTGCAGCATCCTCCATGGGGGCGGTCCAGGAAGGGAGCTAATCTTCATTATCCTCATGCAAATAAAAAATGAATGTAAATTCAAGGAGCAATAACCATTGCAGTGAACTTGTTCTGGGTTTCCTGAGGCAGTTGGTTTGGCCTTAGCTGTGCCTAAGGGAAGGCTGCAGGGATGAAGGCAGAAATCCCAGCTCTTCTCTGGCAGTACATCACCCACCCATCCCTCCTCCAAGCTCTCTGCTGGCAGAGGCACTCCCTCCATCTCAGCTCCTGGGGCACAGGAGGGACCTCCAGGCTCTGCTTGCTGCCAAAACTCACCCTCCAGGTAGAAGGATGTGCTCAATGCAACTCAAAAAATGGCCTTATTTCTAAATTTATGAATTAATAAATCTATGAGTTAGACAGAAATAATACCCCCCCACACAGTGAGGGTGACCAACCCCAGTAACTGGAAATTGTTCAATCAGAAGAAGGAATTTTTTTTTTTTATGAAAAGGAATCTCTAAGTGTAATTTGTTTCTCCTCATGACCTTGGGAGACCTTTACCTACCTTTATTTCTCAGACCTGAATTAGCACCATAATAACACAGGGCTGGAAAATTATACTTAAACCTCCCAGCTATTTCTGGGTTACAGAGGCTCTTTCTTTTTTTCAGTCTAACCTAGTTTTCCAGTGGAACATTCCCAGCCTCTACAAAGAGACATCCCAGTTTTCCTCCCTATATAATTATATAAACTCTGGCCTATATTCGTGCCCTTTCGCTCAGTCTTCTTTAATGCCAGCGAGGGCTGTTACTCCCTTTGGAGAGGTAAAGAGCAGGAGGAAAGATTGACACTTCAACCCGGATTCTGCCCTGAAAATGGGCTGGATAGAAGTCATCACCACAGTCTGTTAAGTCTCTTATTAATGTGTGATTGGATGTGATTCACTTGCCAAAGTCAAACTGTGTCCCACCTCCAAGAGGGTCCCACGTGAAATGTGTAAGAATAATGGAATCACAGAATGGTTTGGGTTGGAAGGGACTTTAAAGATCCTTCAGTTCTGCCCCTTGCCATGGGCAGGGACACCTTCCACTAGGCCAGGTTGCTCAGGGCCCGATCCAACCTGCTCAAAGAATCATCACTGCCCATGGGATGGGGCTGAGGTCTGGAGAAGGTCCTTGTGAAAGAGAGTGGTGCCATCACAGCATGGACCGGGCTTTTCTCTCCACTGCACAGACAGGGATGGGGCTGATGAATAAAATTAAAAATCTGTGCAAGGCTGTGGTGATTTGTTCCTTACCTTCACAGCTTGATTGGTTTAGAAAAAAAAATTCTAAAATGAGGGGAGCTCTGCATTGCTCTGTCCTGTAGGGCAGAGAGAGAGCCCAGGGTGTTCAAGGTTGTGGTCCTCCAAGAAATGTTAAAATATTCAGGTCTTAAAATCCAGATGAATTATTTTTAATCTTGTAGGTGCCGCCCAATAAATTTTTAGAGAGGGTTTTTTTTTGTTCCTTTGTTTGTTTTTTTGTTGTTGTTGTTTTATTTATTGGGGTTTTTTTTCCCAGGGGAATGAAGACAAATTCAGGCTAGGGGATATACAGCCATCATAAAAACATATTATTCCATTCCAAGGAGATTTGCATTTTCTGGACACACAGAAATTTCTCCAGGGGAGAAATCCCAGGGGAGGATTTGGGCATCTGCAGACCTCAGCATCAGTCACTGCCAACTTGGGTCTCATTTCCTCTGTATCATCAGTATCAGTAGAAAAGTAGATCCAAACCACTGGCTTGTCCAGCCTCAGCCAGATCTTTCTGCTGCTTTCAAGAGGCTTTGAGTCAGGCTGTGCTTTGCCACATCAGCAAAACTGAAGTTTGTCAGAATCGACACCTCATGCAATCAGAAAATATCTGCAGAGCTGGTGATGACTAAGGAGGTCTGCCTGGCCCCTTGCCTCGATGGGCAAGAGTAAGACACCCCAAGCTCTCTGCTGGGCAGACACGGGCACATTTGCATGGGCAGGGTGGCTTTTTATTTTCCCAGGCTTTTGCTGAGTGGTCTTGAGCTGTCACCTCCAGCAAGGAGCACCACAGCACGGGGTGGAGGTGAATGGGAGTCGGCTTGCCTTGACATGGGGCAAGGAGAGCTTGTCTGGCTTCACAGTCCCCTGAGTCACTTTATTTCAGAATCATGAGTGATAATAAAACAGGACCCAAACCACAGCTGTAACACTGAGCCCAGTGCTCTCCCCAGAATCACTGGGCTCTGCTCAGCCTCGGCTGGGGGCCCGGAAAGTCTGGACCTTTCTGTCCTGGGTTGAAACAGTCCTTTCCTAACTTGTTACTGGCAGCCCCCAAAAACGGAGACACCATGAATCACAACAATGGACAAATTCCACCAATTATCTGCTTTTAATTTAAAACTATAAAAATAAAAATAACAGGGGGGTGGGGAACATTTAAAAAGAAAACAAACTGCATGGTGTTTTGCATCTTCTGGCTGCTGCCCACAGCTGGCCTGTGTTCACCTTGCCTTGCCTGAGAAACCCGCTCTGATGCCAGCCCACCTGAGATGAAATGATGTGAGTGGAAAATGTGAGGTCTGCTTAAGGATGGAGGGGATGGGTGAGGAACACTCTTTCCTGGAAAGGGACACACTAGACCATTTTGGACAGTTTTGCTGCATTGCACAGTTCCCTCTACAGGTCACAGCAAGAAACACTGGGCACCCTGGGGATGACTGATGTGGGAAAGAAATGCAAATAAAGGTAATAAAAAGTTAGTGGCCAGCTGAGGAAGGGGCTTTGATTCTGGCTGGGAGGAGATTTGCTCAGCTGTTTTTCGGGTTGGCTTTAGTTTCACTTTTAAGGTTGCAATACCCCTGATTTTTTATTCATCACACTGGATGCTGGTGGTCTCACACCTCAGATACTACCATAATATAGAAAATCCTAATTATTAATAATAGGAATAATAATAACAGGAATCTCCTCTGAGGCTTTTGGCCATCACTGTGGGACAATTAATGGGTGGCAGCAAGTTAAATCCCTTTTCACATATTTCCCTCCTGCAGGCAGACTCACACTTTTGCGAGGAATTTCAAGGATGCACCGGCAAAAGACCTGAGAAAACACAACACCATCATGGAGGTGTGAATCTTTCCACGATGTGCTTGGCAGGGTGCTTGTGTTGCCACCTCCCCAGCCACCTCCAGCTTCAGCAAAGGCTGTAAACCTGACTGGTGGCAGCAGCTGGCAAAATTCAGCCCACCCAAGAAAACAGATGCACCTTTGCAAGGAGAGAGGTCAATATGAGGTGGGCATCTCACTCTCCTTGGCCTCACTGAAAATCCCAGTCTTGTTGCACCTGCTTCCACCAAACTTTATCCTGGATGAACAGAGAAACCTGTGTTTTAGCCATTATAAAACACCCAGCCATAGATTTGTATGTATTTTACTCCAAGACATGCTACAAGACAAGGCACACCTTTCCTTCAGCCCAGTGCTCAGCAGCCTTCAGTGGAGCTCCCCTCACAGAGCACGCATTTCTCAGGGTGACAACTCCTCTCATACAGCTTTGAAAGTCCTTAGGATAATCAGAAATAGATTCTTTCTCGTCCTTCAATGGAAAATTAGGTTCAATAATGCTTTGTCTGAAAGCAGTTGAAAACTAAAAGAAAAAATATCTCCCCAAAAGCATCCCAGCACCAGCAAACAGGAATTAGTTGTACTGCAGCATGAAGTATCTGGTATCCCAGCTGTTTTGGCAAGGGAACAGACACTTAGTCAAAGAAGTAATCACCCCTTGAAAAAGAGAGGCAGTGGAAATTTTTTGAGTACTGTTTTCCACCTCTCTCTCCCTCGGCTTTATGACCTGGACTGCATCCTGGGGTACACAACGGTGGGCTCATGGGAGGCTGAGGGAGGGGACGTCTGTCCCCGTTCCCACCACCCCTCCTGGTGTGTTTGCTGTTAGTCACACAGCAAAGCACCAACTGCTTGGCTTTGTCTCCACCCTCAGACCTGGTTCTGGATCCCTATTTTTCGTAGATAAACACCCCATCACTTCTGTGACAGGTAGGGTCTACTTAGGGAAAGGTGTAATACATAAAAGTGTCCCATCCATCGAGTTAACAACCAACAAAGACCAGTTTAAAGACATCATACGCCAGCTCTGTGTCCAGGCCAGCACGTTCACGAGCCACTGCTGCACTCTTATCACCCATAAATTTTATCTATATGTATGCAGGTCCAGCTGTACTGTGTAACCCCCACGACAGCTGGCACCGAGTTGCACAGGTCAGTTATTTTTCTTGTGTGCAAACTCCAGCCTGGTCCTTATCTTCACTTTGCTAAACCTCCTACTAATCGTAAAACCCCGGCAGCAGCAGCCGAGCGCTGGCGGCGGCGCTTGGAGCCAGCGCTCCTACTACAAAGGGCTCGTCTTTCTGCAAGAGTGACTGCAGCCTGTTTAGAGAAGGGCTGCGAATTCATACCACAAATATTTACAGTGATATTATAACTTTGAAAAGAAATCCATGAAGTGTATTTTACGATGACATTTCTCTGATCGGTCTTAATTGCGTTTGACTCACCAATGCAGACTACAAATTAATGAGCTCTTGTGGTACCACGGAGCCTGGATTATAAACTCAGACAACAACCAGAACGGGCATGATAATGAGCCACACGATGGTGACAATTTTCCCCCTCGGCTCTCCCTTTTCTTCCCACCTCCCTCCTGACTTGCAGCAAGAGCAAGGCTGTCTGCTTGCCTCGCTGTGATGGATTTCAATTCCCTGGACCATCCACAGTATTTGTTTTTGGAAGACTAATGTTTTGGAGGAATTATTAAAGAAGGAAAACAGGCTGGCTCCCACTTGCTGCCTCTTGCCTTGCACTTTGATTTCTTAGCAGGGATTGTCCTCTCTGAGTATTTGCATTACTCCTGGCACGCTGCAGCCCTTGCCTAGGATGGGACATAAGCAATTAAACACAGTCAATAATGCCTATCCTGAACTTTAAAGCTTACTTTATTCTTGCAGAACAGGGCAGCATGATACACACTGATAATCCCTCACAGCTGTTGCACAGCCTTTTGTTTCTTTCCTTTTTTTCCCTATTAAAATCTGAAGCTGGACAACACCCCACGATTTCCAAGAGCCCTGGGAGGGTGACGGCTGCTGCCAAAAGCCAAGGAGTACCCCCGAGGTCCCAAGCCCTGCACTTCCCAACACTGCTCGGAGCACCAGCTGATGGTGATGTGGAAAGCTGCAGTTTTTTTGCAAATCCTTTTTCTTTTCCCCTGCAGCTCAGTGTCAAAGACTATTCAGTGCCACATCCAGAGGCCACCTGAGCTCAAACTCTCTTGGGAGAGGGAGCTGACAAAGGTCGTGTGTCCCCCGTGAACCTCTGGGCTGGGATTTTAATTTTTGCTGTGTACCAGGGAACACCCCCCCCCCCTTTTTTTTTTCTTTTTTTTTTCTCTTTCTCAGGACTGTACAGCCCCTAGAACAGGCCTGGTTTGCAGCCAGCAGTCTGGCATGCAACAGGAATAAAATAGCAATTCCTGGAGACCTCTTTCCAATTGCTTTCCCTGGAAGTTAGCCTGACTGCCAGGACCTTTCTCATTTTGGATGAGCCCTGCCTTTCAGATGAGCTTGTTATCCTAGTCCTTGAAGTTTCTAATTCCTGCCTTGTTTGAAGGAAAACTGGAGCAGTATCATATGCAAAAGGAAACACCATGGGCTTGGTTTTCTTTATTGTCTGAACCTTGTAAACAGGTTCCAGACACAAATAATGGTTTGTAAGTCACGTTCCTCCATCTCAGAGGAACCATTTCTATTCTGCAACCTTTTGCTGATGCAGCAAAATAAGAAAAACAGCCTGAAGGGGAGAAGCAAAGGTCCCAGGCTCCTCTTCCTAACCCAGGGAAAGCTCTGAGTGAGAACAGCTGCTCAGCAGAAGTCTCTCCGAACAAGGGTGGTTTAAATTAGTAGGATTCTGGCTAATTAAAAGACTATAAAGACATAATTAAAAGAACTGAGACCAAGCTATATTAAATTAGTCTGCCAGCCACCTTCCGAGCCATCGCGGAAGGATGCAGATGCCTGTGTGCACCTCGCCAGTCCTCCAGCCAGAGGGAGAGCTGATGGTGGAGTGGACCTGCAAGGGAGGGTCCTGAGGCAATTCCCCCCCCCCCCACCCCAAACCAGAGCGGTGGAAAAAGGGGATTTGAACTGGGACAAGGTCAGTCTTGCGGGAAGGTGACAAACAGAGAAGTGGTTCAGCCCCCAGGGTAATTTCCTGCTTCTCATGTCAGCGCTCTCCTTGTGCTCCCGCAAGGATGGAAAGTCGTGTTGGCGCTGGGAAATCCTCGATTAAAGCACCCTGCTGCTCGCAAATGAGCTCTGAGGCACTGCCGGCCCAGGGGTCTGTCCACAGCTCCGCGATGCCTCGGGGATGGCTGCAAAGGCAGCGGCATCCCGGTGAGAGCGCTTGGGAATACAGCCAAAGGGGGCTGGGGACGGAGAGAAAGAAGGGGAAAGGAAGAGAATTTAAAAAAAAAAAAAAAAAAAAAAAGAGGGAAAAGAGGAGAGAGTGGCACACAAAAAAGAGGAAAAGGAGAGAAAGAAAGAAAGAGCGAAAAAGCAAGCGGAACAGAGGATGAAAAGTTTAAAAATAATAAAGAGGAAAAGGAAAATATAGAGAGAAAGATAGCAAGGAAAGAAAAACGAAAGAGAAATGTAGAGGAAAAGAGAAAGAGGAAGAAATATTAAAAGAGAACAAAAGATAAAAAGAGAATGAAAGATAAAAAGAGGAAGAAAGACAAGAGAATGAGAAAAAGAGATACATTAATACTAGCTAAATTAAATATAAGGAACTAAAATTAATATAATTAAACATATTTAATTAAACGAATTTTTTACTATAATAATAACATAAATATGAATTGAATAAATTCATAAACAGAATAAATTAAAAAGATAAATTGAAAGAAGCAAAGTAAGAGAGAAAGAGAAAGAAAGGGAGAAAAAGGAAGCAAATTAATTGAGAGAAAGAGGGAGGGAAAGAAGCAGCAAAGGGTCATGGATGCTTCCAGCTGCTCAGATCCAGCAGTGCTGCCCCTCCACAGCTGTCCTTCCCATCTCCCTCCTGCTGGGCTGCAGCCCTGGTGGCACATGGAGAGCCCCAGGTGCATGGAGACCATCTGCCCCATGAACAGATCCTCTGGCCTGAGGGACATTTGTGGGGTCACCAACATCCCCTTGCACCCAGGAGAAGAGGCTCAGGTGAGGTCGGGTAGCTGCCATCCACCTGCAAAAGGGCCACAAGAGTTGCTGCACCCAGATGAGGACAATCTGCAGAGCAAAAAAGAATATTAAAACTTCCTTTAAGTGGCAAAAAACACTCCTGTGTGATGGTAGATGTGGACAGAGCTGCTGAAGAGGCTCTTGGTGGCTGCAGCTGCTCACACACCCAGCTTTGCCAGCTGACAGCAAAGTCAAAATTTCAAATGCTTCTTTTCATTGTGCCATGGAAGCCAAAAGTTGGGACATTTTCGGTGAATTGAGAATTTAAAAAATGTTGTTTGGAGACAAAATAAAAGCTTTTGATTTTAAGCGCTCTTTGGGAAAAAAATCCCATAGAGAAATCAGGAAGAAAAATATATTGTGGAAGTGGAAAGCTGCGCTGAGCTGAAAAACTAAAAATGTTTCTTTGAAAAAAGTTTAAATCAGTCTGGTTAGAGTTTGTGGGATGTTCCTTCAGGGAAAAGGTGTAAATCCATAGCAGTTTGACTGCTTTGCTTTAGTAAGTAATAATAAAAAGTGGAAAGAGAAAGAAAAGGAAAAATAAAACTAGAAAAGCAAAATAGAAGGGGTTGGACAAAACATGCACAGAATCCAGACTGGTTAAGAAAAGATCATTTTTGCCTCACATCTCTCTGTTTCCCTGCTGAAGGTTGAAAGGAGAGACTGTGCAAGCCCACTGTGATGCAGAATTTACATAATTTTGTAAAAAAATTTGGTAAAAACTCTGTAAATGTTGTGGATGTTCCACACCTGGAAATGTTCAAGGCTGGGTTGGATGGGGATTTGAACAACCTTGTCCAGTAGAAGGTCCCCATGGCAGGGAGTTGGAATGAGATGATCTTTAAGACCCCTTCCAACCCAAACCATTCCATGATTCTGTGATT